>SCDY01000700.1:0-49243 GCA_004143825.1 Drosophila micromelanica | reverse complement strand
AGAGTTACCAAATTTAGAGGGTAGATAACTGGCCACCGCCTTTAAAGATCGGCACACAATTTCGGCGACAAACCCCCATCCCCACTCACACCCCCACCTTCACCCCCACCTCCACCCCATTCTCAAATATCGAAATTTTTTTAAATAATAATAATAATAATTAAGAATGTGAACGAGTATAACGGAGTCGGTAACGCCCGACTGCAACGTTCTTACTTATTTACAACTATTTTTTTGTCAGCTCCTGCCTGACTTTGAGTGCGTCTTCACTTCCGCCGGTTGCCTCCTCCCTGCCCATCCCTCTTCGCTGCCCAATTTCAGTTTTGGGCGGCAATTCAAGAAGGTATTAAAAATGTGTTACGTCTTAATAGCCCTTCGCCGTCATCTTATATCCTTTTCTCTCCTCACATCTACGCCTTCGCCTTCGGCTTTGGCGCACGCTGCGCCGCTTTTGGCACTTGCTTTTGCCATTCTATTTCCGGCGCTCTGCAGTGTTTATTTTTTTTACAGGTTCGCTTTTTGGCCTCAACATGGCGCTGATGTTTGTGCGTTTTTGGGGGTGGGGCTGGGCAGAAGGGTAAAATTCGTTTTAAATAATGTCCTAACGAGTTGGAATTTTTTTTTGATTTGAGAATTCTTTAATTAACACTGCGGGTGTTGTGTAATTTCATTTTTTGGGCAACAGAGCTTAAATTTGTAAGTAAGTTTTATATGATAACATTGCGTACGGATGGGATATATAAAAATATTTGCTTTATATACTTATTTTAAAGAAGTTCATTAAGTAGAGACGTTGATCTGTCTATTGTATGTCTATTGCCCTGCAAAAAATGTTGCAATGACATTGCGATTCCTTTAATAGCTCAGAGAATTATGTAATTAGTGATTATCTTCTCGACAAGTCACTTTAGTTCACCGGGATGTTTCTCTCTGTCAGAATGCACTGGTGCTAGTCTCATCCTCGTTGTCTTCCAATGCCACGACCGTAAGATCGTCTCAGCTGTAATTAGACATTTTATAAGCATAGATATATAATTGCATATATATACTTATATGAATATAAGGAGAAACGTAGTAAAACAGCAGTAAAAATTTTCTTGAAAATTATTTTACGGAAAAGATAACTTAGCTAAAGTAAATTTAAAGACCAATTGCTTAAGAACACCATTTTCGCAAGCTAAGAAGTATTTCACAAATTTACTTCAAAAAATACCCAAATTAAGTTGCATATTTATTTTAATATAATTGAGATAACTAAAGAGAGCTAAATCGGCTTATCAAAATTTAAGCAATAAAATAGATTTAAATACAAATACGAATATATGGTGTGTGTGAGTGTGTGTGAATATGTGTTTTAAAATATTTGCTAATTCGCATGCAATTTAAAACGCTTAAAAAAATACATACTTCGTGTTGAAGTTGGTTCAATTTCGTAAATTTATCAACAAAAACAAGTTTTTAATTTATGTACAGGTTTAAAGGTTCAATAATTAAGGAAGAGTTATCTTGCGGTTATCGAAGACTAAATACCCTGTTCTGTGCATTACACTGTCACATGAAAACTTAATATTTCTACATATTTTTCCGTTAGGAAAAGGAATTTAATGCTGTTATGTGCATGTTATTATGTAATTCATTTGAATTATACATATATATAATACTTTTAATAACATCGCAGGGGTATAAACAAAAATTACAATTTCACCAGCGATCATTACTTAATGCAAATGCAAAAATGAAAAATCTAAATATAATAAACATTTCCGTTGCAATTATTCGCTGTTGGTCTATTTAGTTCAGTCAGCCATCCCATTCGTGCCTTTGCATCTTTCCCGTTTTTGTTCGAGTTTCAATAATTTTAATTTAATGTATAAGCATTTTCACTGCAAAGCAGCGCAGTAGCTGCGCGCAGATTTTAATTTGTTTGTTTTGTGCCAACGTACTATTCTCCAATAAGGTTGCCCCACTGTTGTCTGTTCGACCAGTTTTAATATTTAAATAAATTATGCGTTCGCCCGATATTTCAGTTTTTAGCCCACATTCAATTGACTCGCGAATTGCATCGAAATGCACATGAATTATTTAGTCAATTGCAACGAAATATCCTGATATATACCCCACAAAGTTATTACATGAATTATTACCAACGACGAAACTCATAAACTAAATTCGCCTACCTTAGGGGTAAAATAATAGTTATATTCAGAGTATATGCTTCTCTTAATCAGATGTGATTTGTTATAGTTGGGGGTGATGGCCGATTTTTTGCCAAATCAAATTTTTAATGGTCAATAAAATGATTTTATACCCTCAAGGATGCTGTTTGTATTTTGACATTTAAGGGTTAGGTTAGGCCTGATAACAACAGACGCAGGTGGGTCCTTAACGTTTCCGGATGTTTATGGTCTTTGGGGGCCTCTAAGATCCTGTCAAATGCCAATAGCGCATTTGGAGTGTGTGTGCCGACTTCCTCCAGCGATGCAAGTGATGCTTTAAAAAAAAAATCAAACAAAATATTTTTTCAAAAATGCGTCGATTTTAAATGTAGAATTGATCTAAATGAGAAATCATAACTAGAGTTTTGATAAAATTATGGGTGTTTGAAATAGGATACCTATGGGTCCAAGAACTTTACATGGTAAAATTTTGTTCAATTTTGGCACAATCATCGACTAACCGCTCATGCCAACAGGCTAGCAAGAGAGCTCAAAGACGCCCATCCCATCAGCCGGCTGAAGAAAAGGTCTTTCGGCCAATTGGTCAACTAAGCTTATGCTTATACTTATAGTTTTCTAGTTATAATCAACAAAAACCCGGTGATATTTTTTAAACTAATGATACATATTGTTTATAAGGCATCGATGCCTTGCAAAACAATAAATATATATATATATATAAAAAAAAAAAAAAAAATTTTGGGAAACGTTTATTCAATTTTTTTTAAGGTTTCAAGTAGTAGTAGTAGTAGTAGATACTACCAATGGTTTAATATTACAGATTACAGATTTACAGATTATACCCTTTTTGAAATATAATATTATTATCGTATACAGTTTATGGTAATATGCATGCCGGCTTTTTGTATTCGCAATCATCTGTATTCATATATGTTCTCCCCCTTTTTATTCATTATGGCCTTGACTTCTTTGTACTTTTATTGTGTAAATGTGCATATTGTGTATACGCACCATAACCAAAAATTGTAACGGCGATGGGTGGAGGAGGTCGTGGAAATGCGTAACTGCGAAGTCAGCAACGCTGCGACACGATTCCGTCTATCATTTTAGCCATCTATCAATTGAGATAGGCCGTCGCGCCAGAGACACGCCAGAGAGTCAGCTAGAGCCACGTGTTTGGTATCTTAATGAAGTATCGATTTCTACAGATTTCATGAAATTCTAGATTTTCGTTTTAGCTTTTGTCTTTGGCTATATATATATTTTTTGTATTTTTTTTCGGTTGTGACTTGAGGCGAAATTTCTGCGAGTCATGTAAATCACTTATTACATAAACTTTCTCTATTCGTTTCTTTATCTATCTCTATCTGGCTTTGACTTGTTTACGGAGGCACATTTTTCTGCCATTGATTCGCATTTCTTTTTCCGTTTCTTGCAATTCTCAAAGCGTAATCTGAAATTAGTTTTAAGCTCGTAACGAATTTTACTAACTAAATTGTCATAATGGCAAATAACAACGGAAATAATGACGTAACGCAAAACGAAATCAGGCAATGAACCAATCTCTAAACGCATCTAAGTGTGCGTTACACCACCTCCAATGCTCTCCACTTTACTCCACATATCTGTTGTGGGTGGCGTATACGTGATGACTTTGCAAATGGCATTCGGGCAATCATATTGAAAGCTAAGCGCATAAAAAGTGTTTGCTGTGTATGTGTGTGTGTGTGTGGGTGTTGTTACTGCTGTAATATGCGTTATTTGTATTGGCGGATGACCATAAGGGATACCACAAACTCAGCTCCGATAACACAAATGTAATTTCGTATAATTTGTTTGGTGTCCGGGATATGATTTCCTTCGGTAATTGAATAAGGCCAAAGGCATACCACCGATTGCGAATGAGAGTGTCAAGCTTTAGATATTACATAGATTTGTATGTGTCTGTGTGTGAGTGTGATATAAGTGTACAGGTGCCAATAACGGTAAATTGGTAAATTATTGAAGGAAAATTTACTTGTTTAAGAATGAGTATTAATGTGAATTATGAAATTAACAAATATCTAATAATAAGTTTACCTAAAAGTAATAGTCTATTCACACTATACAGTTTAAATTAGAGAAGGGTCACGAGTTCTGTAAAATATAAATAATTGCGAGTTAAGGTTATCTTAGTAGACGTAACTAAAGAATTTAAATACTAATAAACAGTTATTAGTAGACTTTCGTAACATAAAACATAGCAGATGCTCAGACTACCCTCTCCCTCTCTCTCTCTCTCTCTCTCTCTCTCTCTCTCTCTCTCTCTCTCTCTCTCTCTCTCAGCTGCGCTGGTCTGCAGATCAGCTACAGATTATAACTAGACTTAATGCACTTGAATGCGATCCTTCCTCTCTTTTTATCTCCTGAATGCCCGATTGTCTGGCACTTAAACAAATGAAGCTGTCGCCGTCGCGTTATTTATTAGTGCCTTTTCAGGCTCAAATGCTTTTTTATTAATTTGCTCTGCGGCCAATGCGGACAGACACACACACACACATGCACAGTGGGGAAGCCGCACGAATATGCAGCTGGAGCAGCGACAACCGCGACCATCAGCTCTTATTCATTGGCTGCAATCTGAGGCTGAAGGCTGAAGCCTGCAACTTCACTTATTTGTCTGGCCTGAGCAGAGTCTCCTCTCTCAGTCGCCTCCTCCGCCGCCCCTTTTATCGTATGTTAAAGTCAGCGCACACACACACACAGAGAAATTTTTAAGTGCTTTGTAGAAAGTTTTCGCACTGGCGTTCAAGTGGCGGCGCTTTGTTTAAAATGTTCCGCCCCGCTGAGCAGTCAAAGGTGGGCGTGGCAGACTCTACACACGCACACACACAAACATGCAGCCACCCAAATGCACAAACTCACACGCACACACACAATGCTAATTCTCAGCGGGTGACAAAGTAAATTATGATATTCGTTTCCCGACTAGCAGACTGCGTGCACTTCCTGCTTTTGTTGTACACCCTGTATTCGTTAGGCATACTTAAAATAATATTGGCAAGAAAGACTGCGAAAAAACAACTTTTTTAATATATATTTGAATAAACTTCATTTTTAATAAACTGTATATTTTACGAAGATCAGAGCAAAGCACACACTTTGCAAAAAACTAGATGCAGAGGGTGTCAAATATAATATATATTTTCATATTTTTAAAAAATACTAGTTTTATCTAAGGGGTATCGTCTAGCTGATCAGTCTCACCTTAAGCTTTTGGCCAGCAGCTTTTGGTTGTTGGCATTTCCATTTGGCCTGGTCGGCGGCTGCGACGCGTGATTTGTTGCGCGGCGTATGTCGCGCCTGCTTGCCCCAAAACTGAACACGGCCGTCCACCCCCTCCTTATTTCTGCAATGCGCCCAGCCAGGCGGATGAGCACTTGGACGTTTTTGGCGTATCTGTTTTTGAGCTTCTTAATGGAAAGTTTTGGGTGGTTCGGCAAAATTTACGATATAGCATCAGGTCCGTCGCCAGTCGCCAACCGGCGTCATGTGAAGATAAGAGCAAATGAAAAGGTGGGCGGTGCCAGCAGCCAGCAGCCTCAAGCTAAATTGATTCGAGCTTTAAAGTAAATTAGTTGCTAGTTCTCCGATACAGTTTTCAACAATGGTTGCTACCCCCCGCCTGCATCAGCTTCCAGTCTCTCCCAACGTTTACAGTTTTAATGTCACTTTGATGTTTGTGGGGAGTGAGGGAGATATAGGGGTCAGTGATAAAAGTGATAACTAAAGTCAAAGTAAATTAACAAGATGCTTAACTAACTACGACAGAAACAAAAGCAACAACAAAAACAACAAAATGTGCAACACTTTTCTTTGCTCTCGACCAACTGGAAATCTGTAAAGAAAATGGCCGCAAATTTTCGTGCAAACTTTGTTAACTATTTAAGACATAATTTAGCAAATTATTTTCTTCCTCGTGTCTGAAGTGGGCGAGAGAGGAGGTTAAAGCACCCGCTTGGGTACACAAGTAAATATTATGCAAATGAGCGCCCGGGGTCGTGGCACGCCCATTACCTTAGAACAGCCAGGTGCTCAGCTTATCCCTTTTGGAAGCAGCGAAAGTTTCAGTAACAGGAACAGGAGCAACAGCAGCAGCTGGTGACGCGCATGTTCCTGCCATGGCTGTTAGTTTTTTAATCCTCGAGCAGTTATTAATTTAATCGCATAGCTGCATTTCACACGCACACACAAACACCTAAGCCCCACTGTAATACAGTGTGAAAGAACAAATTTGATGTCAGCTCTTGCTGGCCGGCTAGTCTAAAGTTAGAGCGGAAGGGTCTGCCAGTCAGCTTGACAAACGCTTGACACATAAATCTGACGTTGGCTTTAATTAGTCCTTAGATTGGTTGGCCCAGGCCACAAACTTTTGCATAAAATATTCATGCAAGTTCAACCTTAAAATAATCAAAATCTCAAATCGCAAAGATATAGAAGGTATATAGAAACGCGAATGAACGACTTGCACGTGCCCTGTAAAATGGTAAGAAGATCTATCAATTTTTGAATATATAAAATATAAAATATTTATAGAGTGAACATATTTGTTTTATTGTTTTTTCTTTTGGGTCACATTGACAATTTGTATTTCAAATTAAGTAAAATTTATTTATTCTGCTTTCTGAGTCAAAATATGAAAAATACAAACGAAACGTTATAGAGAAATGTTTTTAAATTTTTATGCAAATTCAACATATAAAATACCTTTTAATTTTTAGTAGTACGACTTCTGATTTATAAATAATTGAGAGTGTACATATAAAATTTCCCTACCCTCCTTTTTATTTTAATTCTTATCCTTAATCTCATACGTCCTGAATTTTGTTGTTGCAAACATAGATATAATCGTACTTCAACTCAATTTTTATATGTACTCGATTAACTTTTTAACGCACATCAACAACTAATATCAATTATATATTTGTTGAAAATTATAATTTTAAATGAACTAAAGCTAAAAATTTACAACTTGTTACTCTAATACAATCAGAGTGCAATTGATAAGCCCAAAGCTACAGGTAGGTGCGAGCAATTCAACTTTAGCATCGTGTACACATTTGGCTCTTCATATCTATACAACTTTTGCAACACACACTTTAGACATTATTTTAGCTGGGGATACTCTTAAATCTATAATTTCATAAATTCCGCTGCGTTTATTTATATGGTTTATCTCTGCTCCCTGGTTGCTGCTTTAAATAAAAGCACCAACAAATTAAAACAAAAAAAAGTGAATAAAGGTAAACAAAACCTTTGCATTTACCAAATTTCAGTGTTTATGGAGCATTATGCTTTAACTGATTTTCGCATTCGAATGATTTATGTTTCCCGGCTGACTCATTCACTTTGCGTTCGGTTTTTTTTTTACCTACCTTGTAAAACAAATGCCCATGGGGCGAACGCGTTGTATGCTCATTTTTCATAATTTTACATTTGATTTGAGTTGTTTCTTCTGCTTTTATTTATAAATGTATTTTCTCAAAATCAATAATGTAAAATCTTTGTAAAGTTTGCGCCCGAGACATACAATTTTTATCAACAGGTTAACAAGCAAGTTAGCAGCTGCTGTTAACGAGGTGGGCGTTGTGGTGTCTGCCTGGCTGGTTACGCCCACATTGGCTGTTCATTCATTTATAGCACGAAGTTTCGCATATATAAATCGGTATATACACACATACACACATATATATATATATATAAAGATCATATATGTGCGTGTGTATTTTGAATGAATTTTACAAGCTAACAAAATCATTTTATGCATCATTAACGTTTTTGTGTTTCATATGCAAATTGCCATTCGGCCCCGACTCACAGACATCCGCAACAAGAAAGTCAAAACTTTTGCCTATGTGCGAGTGGGGCTTGTGTGTGACCGCAGCATTACTGAGGTTCAATGCACAACGACAAACGAACCTTAAACCCCTAGACATATTTCGAAGTGACCTATCCCCCCACTCTACCCTTAAACAGAAGGACCATCCTGAATGCCGCCATCGTCAAGTCTTGGCCACATTATTCGCACGCAATGAGCCTTGAAATTTAGTTTTCGTTTAGTTTTGGGCCACTTGATCCTTGAGAGGGTTGGCCTGGCCTTCTGTTTTGGACAGTTAATGGAAAGTTTTGCATATGATGCCACTGACAGCATTTGCATCATTTTTCATGACGAAATTACCAACGAACCGTGCAACTTTCTGTGGCACGCTCTCCGAGTCTTTGTGTGTGTGTGCGCCTTTCATTAAGCCAAATTAATTGCGTCAAAGGTAAGCCTGTTGCAATACACAAAGCACATTGCCCCAATGGCAACTACTGTGCAACGCCGCGACGCAGTAACTCTGTGCAACATGCCGAACATTTAAACAGTCATTAATTTATTGTAATTAAAATCATTTTACGCTCTGTGTCTCGCTCTATCACACCCTCTTACTGGCTGCCTCAATTCGGTTCGGCTTGTGGCCTCATTGATTGCTTCTTAAATTGCCGCAGCGCCTTTGTCCTTAAGCCGTGGGCGTGACCAAACGCCGAACAATGCCAGTCGATAATTAACATTAATGCTTAATTATATCGGACGGCGATTGTGCAATTCACGCTTACTCTTTATTATGCAGCCCGACAAGGATATCAACGGCCAGGACATAAATGCACAAGTAAGTCCTGTCTTTTTTAAATGCATTCAGCTTGTACTGTACTCTGCCTTTTCTCTGATGCAATAGTCTCTACTGGCCGGCATTAAAACATATTAAGCATGACCATGACAAAAATCAATATAGTTCCAGCGTCTAACTCAAAATTTAATCTCTCTAAATTCTCTCGAAAGTAATCTTACCAATAAAATTCAAAAACTGTATTAAATAAAATGCGATTAGCTGAGCCTATTGCACTCTGAGCTGGCAGTTATTACAAAAAGGTTAATTCAAAAAATATTATATATTCAACACATTCAATGAAATTAAATATATATTGACTATAGAATTCAGCACTTTGAAGCTTAAAATTAAAAGTTTTGAACAGGGCTCTCGCATTAAACTCATAAAATGTTGTCAGGACTGAACCGATTTTCACCTTCAATAGCATGTTAATCATGGATTATCCTCTAGATTGAACCTGTATTTAAAATATATGTACAAATTTATTTTTTTTTTAAATATCATGTACTCTTTTACTCATTTTCGAAAACAAATTTTTCAAAAGTCAGGCAAAATGTTAAAATGTCAATATCTTGGATGTATGTATATAATTTGTTCAAACAAAACCAATTTATATATTTGATGGCATTTAGGTTTTGGTTTAAAACATATATTTATACTATATTTTAATTTTTAAAAATGTATTTCTTATTTTCAAAAATTCATGTATTTGCCCTAAAAAAATACAACTTTTAACACTACATGATTTGCCTGATGAAAATTTGGCGAAAACACTAAAATTGAAAACAACAATTGCAGTTCCTCTGACATAATACCTTTGCACACGGCTATATCAATTCCGCTCTTCATGATGATCAATAATACTTTGAACTTCGTTTCATATAGCTATATGGTGTTCGTTAAAAGCTTATTGATTAATTTCTTTCTCTTAATCGCTTTAAAATCACACTTAATGCCTTTTGTTTATATTTATTTGCAAAGTCATTGAACTGAATTGCGCTGGGCAACTTTTCAATTGCATATCATTAGTAAGGAAAAGGAAAATGCTGCAAACAAACACACATATGGGTATATGGTAAACAGCTGTTGAAGTGTGTGTGTGAGAGTGTGTGTTAGTGTGCGTGACGATGGGGCGATAAGTGACATTTGAGTGAAAGCTTTGGTTTTGAATATTGAGGCGTGGCAGGGTGTGTACGTGAGCGTGTGTGTGTGTATTTAAGTGGAGATTGCAATGGCAAGCCGACAAATATTTATCTATGCCAGTGTCCATTTTGCAAGTGGCTGCCAATAAAATTGCCATTGCTGTCATTGTCAGCTTAACAGCAAAGTGAACAACAAACGCCAATGTGCGTGCGGTGTTTGTGAGAGTGTGTGTGTATGTGTGTGCTAGTCAGGACATGCCGTTTGTCACTTGGCCTGCGACAATTGATTACATATGCACAGTGTGCACAATTATGTCAATTAAATGAAAATTACTTTATACAATCTGAAACGCTCGACAAATCACACCACGACAACCACACACACACACACACACACACACACACACACAAAGTTAAGGTACTTGAGTGCCACATGGAAATCGCAATCATAGCAAGAATTAGCTAGGGCATTAAATGATTATGTGGCTTTCACACAAAGGCGCAATAACTAATTGGCCTTATTGGCTGGTCATGACGACAAAAGCCACATGACCACAAGTAAAAGTGTTTTTAGACCCAAAAATACATACATACATCAGGGCGTAAAAATATATATATACATATTTCCACTTAATGTGTTCAAACATAATTAGCCCGGTGAATGGCAAATAAATTTATGGCAAAGCACTAATTTCAGTAATTAAACCAAGTAAACAAGTCAGAGTGCTCTAGCTGAAGGTTATCGCCTAGCTAATATCCTGCAGGTCAAATTGAAATTACCTAATTATATATTTATATATAATTCTTATTTCAAACCCTCTTTTTTAACCTTTTAAGTCAACTAGACTGTAACTTTTTTAAAATTAAATTGACATAATATATTACTAACAATATATATGTATCGAGTATTAAAATCGATAAAAATATATATGGGTATTATACCCATTTCATTCATTTTCAATAGATACGTGGTTTATTAACCGTCTGAGTGCATTCATGCGAGTACCACATTAATAGAAACAAAGATACAACCTCAAAGATACAAATACATTTTCTGTGGCAATTAAATGTTTTAATAATTTAATCGAAAAACACACACACGATAAACACAAAAGTCAGCTAAGAAATGCGAGAATATTCGTTTCACACATACATACATATATACATACATACCTCTCGTAGCGCCAACTTTCCTCCCATCTCCTCCTTGTGTTATATCCTGCGCCTCCTGCCCGTTGCGCGCGTGTGTTAATGGCAAAAGCGTTTAATGTTTCCAGTCACGTAATAAATCTAAATCTCTGCCCTATGCGCTGTCACTTGCGTTTTATGATTTAATTTGTAATTTACTCGTAGTTCCCCCCTCCTCCAACTACCCCTCATCCCATTCCTTCTCCTTGTTATTCTGCTTTTGCTTCTCATCTGCTTCATCATCTTCAGCTTATTCTTCTTGTTTTTTGGCAGTTGACTTCTGTTGCTATTCTTGACAACGACGCCTGTGGGCATTCAGCGAAACAGAAAAAACAACAAAAACAATCCAAAATATGTGGCTCGTTACGCATTTCGATTATGAAAACTGCTAATTTTTGTATGGGGAGCAGTTCTTGAAAATTACCTTTAAATTGCGCAACAGACAGTGGCAGCCAGTTTTATTTAAGTCTCGGAAATTTAACACGAACATGAAAGCAGAAAGTAAAAAAAAAAAAAATACTGTATCGAACAACATTTGGCCAAATATGATACTAAAAACATATTTTGATACTTAGAAAGTTCAATCATAAAATTAAAATTTTTTGGAAACATAAATAACAAAATATAATATTCTTCTGTACTTTATTAAAAAAAAACCAATTTTTTGAGTATATAAAATCAGCTTACAAAAATACTTGTATTTTAACTTTCGTGAGGTATAAATTATAAAGTTTCGGTAAAATACTTTTTATTAAATTCACTTTACTTAATTTATTGTACCCGTTTTTGGTAATAATAATCCTTTTTTACAAAAAAAAAATGAGAGCAAAAGAGCTGCAGAAAGTCTACAATAAACAAATTTTATTATAACTTCTTAGAGGTTTATTTAAATCAGCTATTCAAAAGCGCCACAAAAAGTCATTTAAAATCGTTTCACAAAATTTGCAGTCGATTGAAAGTCGCAGGAACTGTCAATGGCGCACCTGAAGAGCAGAAAATCTGAAAAGGCGGCAGCCCCTTGAACACTTCAGCACCCGCTGGGAATTGCAGTCTTTGCTACTTTGCATATTTTGGCTTATCGAGCGCACAAATTGCATATGCAAAATTATTATGCCGCACACACACTTACATACACACAGACACACACAGCCGAGCACTCTCCCAGCTGCAACTTCATGTGGCTCTAGCAATTCATTTTGGCTTCAAAGAGAGAGAAATTACCTTTTCACCAGTCTATGGCCACAAACCTTTTAAGTCTGCCACGCCTTCGAGTTTAAAGGCCTGCTGCTACTTTTTGTTGCTGATGTTGTTGCCTTTTAACTGCCTTTTCACGCTTTGCAGTCTAGAAAATTTCCACATTTTTAGGCACGTTTGCTGCCACGTAACGTCTCGATGCGTTCTGTCTGGCATCTGCCTTTGTGTATGTGTGTGTCTGAATTTTTCTAACGCCAATTGCTTTCAACACCTTCAGCACACACACATGCATCCTATACAGTCTTTTGTGTGTGCTTCTGTTGACCGGAGCGTCGAAAGTGTTGGCCACGTTGATCGCCTGGCTAGCAGCTTGAAAGGTTGCAGTGCTATCTTGGCCTGCCAGTTGTATAGACTGACGTATTGCATTTGCCTGAATGGGCAGTCAGCTGCGATTACACACACACCAAGATAGTAAATGTGTGTTTGTGTGTGTGTGTGTGTGTGTGTGTGTGTGTGTGGCAGCGTTTCCTTCCGTTGCCGCTTGCCAGAAACGGAAGCGAGGCGCCCTAAACGATTTGCTTGTCTCGCATGCTGAAGTATTTTGTACTGATTGAACGGCTTTAAAATTAAGAGATCTTTGACTGGCCATTGGGCCTCAGACGAGTTTTGGGGCAGGCTTTTTGAAATATTGTGCATACGCCAGGCATGCATGTGAACACCAAATGATAACGGATAAAGGACGAAAGGCTCTGAAAACTAGTTACTTCATTTAATATGTACGGCAAGTTATGTTGTGGCCAAGGCTGGAGAACGTATGCTTCGAATCGTTTTATTAATGCCGCCGGCTTGTAATATGCAGCTAAAGAAGAAGTAGGAGAAACAGCAGCAGCAGCTGGCCAAGGGACTTGGCATTTTATTGCATTGTCAATTTAATGGTGTGGAAATGCTTTACTAAAGAGTAAAGCGAAAGCTAAAGGCAGCATTGGCAAAAAGCTGCTGTTGCCAGTATAGAAACACACACACACAAACGCGCATACCACGAATAACTACACTCAGAGAAAAATACACCACCAATTCGTATTACAGATCATAAATTACTAGATACTACAAGACCGTCGTCGTAGAAATTTGAATAAAAGATGTGGTCAATAATCTATCTTTGAAATTCGGCTGGGGGGTTGAAATACATACCAGTGGACGCAACGAAAATTTGTGGTATTTATTTTGTTAATTATTTCTCTTATTTTTCTCCAAGTGTTGCGACAAACACACACACACACACACACACGCACGCGTACGCATAAACAAGACAAATACAGAGCTAAGCCAAGTGCTAACTAAGGCAGTTAGAAGATGTTCAATGGCGGCAATGGCCACGCCCATGCGCCCACCAACCCATCAGTGTCTGTCCGCACGCCAGTCTGTTGTTGTTATTGTTGCTGCAAGTGAAATAATCCAAACGTTTAATGCCTGCACAATATTTATTGCCATGTTTCATATTCGTAGATACTTTTTTGCAACAACAAGGACCAGGCTCACACTCTGCCCCGACCAACCTGCCACATGCCACAGTCTACAGTCGCTGCCAGCCTGCATTGTTTAGTTTCGGACTTTCACTTGCCATTGTTGTTGTTGCTACTATGTCAAACGATTTATAAAATGCCAAGCAACAGCAGCAGCAGCAGCAAGTGGAGAGGCCATTGAAGTAAGCAGCCATAAAAACAACAAATGGAGACGGCAACGGCAACGACGAGGCAGGCGTTGTGCCACAGCCGTTGCAAGTACAAGAGATAAACGGAAATTATTAAAGTGCTGCCAGATTTATGAAAATGTATTTGTATTTGCCAACCCTCTCTCACTCTCTGCCTCTCTGCAGTGCATTTCAAATTTGCTGTTTGGTTTTGCCTATTTATCAGAGCTTGGCCAAGGCGTAACCTGTGCAATTGGAGCTTAGCCGTATTTTGCCTGGCTTATTGATTGGCTCAACTCGATGCTGGCCAATTGGCTGTAAAAGCAAACAGTAAGTTAATATGTGTGCTTCCCGGTTTGTTTGGGACCAAAGTGACAATTATAAACAAGTAAGAACGCTAAAGTCGGGCGTTATCGACTGCGCTATACTCGTTTAATTATTATTGATATTTTGATAAATTTCGATATTTTGAAATTTGTGTCGTTGGGTGGACGTACACACTGTCTGCCAAATTTTGAGATTTTAGCTTGAAAACACAGAGAGATGTGAATTTCCGCGATTATCGGGTGCGAAAGTGGGCGGGGCTGACCCTTTCATCCGGACAGCAGAACTGACATTGCACAATTCAAAAATATATTAATTTCAGTTCGTGAACGAGTATAAAAATAAACTTTATAAATAATTTTGAAGAGTTAGTAAAATAAGACATTTGAAACAAAATAGTATTTTATATTATAATCCAGCAATTAAATATGAGTAAATTTATTCCTTATCAACTATTTATTTGAAAACTAATCTCTTGGCCTAAATATTATTATGATAATTGCAAATTTTCAGATTTCATATTCGTATGAAAACATGTATTTTAATATATCCCATAACTGCTTTATGTATGTTCTTATATTCAATCAACAACAACATTGCCCTTAAACAACTTTATAATATATTATATAACTAACATTTACATTCTTAGCCTCAGTAAAATGTTTCCAAATACAAAAGACTAGCTAAGTCTGCACACAAATTAAATAGTATACAAATTTGATAGTTCTAACAGATAGCTGTTAGCTTAGCTTAGGAGCTCGAATGCAACTCGATTTTAAGTATTAAAGTATAAATATTAATAAATCATTTTAGACAACCTTAACTGCATACAGGGTATACAAATTTATTGCGAGGCCCTAGCACCCATGCACCATTCCGGAAATGGCGATTCATTACGAATGCACGCTCGTAATTTAATCGAAGGCAATAAATTGGCATTTAAATGTAATAAAGACGTGAAAAATAATTACAATTGTTGAAATGGATGCTTTATTACGGGTATTATTATTATTATTATTATTATTGTCGCAGACATCAGCGAATTTAATACAATTTTATTTTTCTGTATTATGCGCATATTTTTTCGGACTTCATTTGCTGTTACCCCAAGCAATTGTTGTTGGTGTTGTTCGTGGTTTTTGTTGTTGACCAAGCGCATGACAGTTAAGTGACATTTAACGGTTAATAAGCCTGACAGATTTACAACTGTCAGCGACGTTTAAAAATAATGAACAGCACGGACCAAAAAAAAATAAAATCAAAAAAGGCAGCCAGAGTAGCCAAGCCGGAATAGCCAAGCGATTTGACCAAATTGACTGCGTAAAGTGAATTATTAATGTCATGTGGGCCTACTGCCCTTAAATGTATAAGAAGAGGATAAATGTGCGGAGGAAGAAGAAGCAGTTGCCATCTGCGGGGTGAAGCTGTTTGCTGCCTATCGAAATGACACTAAATGTGCGTCTGTTTAGTTTCCAAGTGTTGAAAATTTACGGCGTGTATTAAATAAATGTGATTTTTCCGGCACGTAAGTGTTTCAAAAAGTTGACAAAGATTCGAGAGGAATTATACATCAGCGTGACACGAAAAAACATGCATAAATTTATGTATAATACAAATTTTTAAAATATAGACCAATATTATAAATGAAAACATATAATAAATACTTAAATTAACAGAAGTTACATATAAAATTGTAGAAATACTTTTTATACATTCTTATAATAAAGAAATTCAGAATTTAAAAATATACAGTAAACGTAGAACTAGATTCTCGTTTTATAAGCCTTAAATTACTACAACAATAGATATTTTCAATAGTTTTTTAAATGAAAGTTAAATTCTCTATATATCGTACAATTTTGCAATTTGTCACGCGTCCATCTCTGGGACAGAACCAAATAGAAGTCACTGTGAGTGCCACTTATGAGGCCTAGTAGCAGGCCAAACAAAATAAAACGTAAACAAAATACAAGCCAAAACAAAAACTAAACCAAACGAAACGCAACACAAGACACGAACAGAGCAAAACAACAGAAGACAGCGCTCATAAAACATAAATTTAATTTATGTGCAATTTTAGCAAGTCGTATAAATTTTCGCAGGCGAGAGAACAAGAAACAAAACAAAAAAAAAAAAAACAAAATAAAAAAAATAAATGAAATGTGAAAAACAAAAAAAAAAAGAAAAAGCAAAATAGGAAAACAAAAAAAATAAATAAATAACAAAAGCACCAAAAGCGGCAATGGCCAGCTGGCCAAGGACTGGTCGAGTTCAGCTTGTTGAAAATGTCCTTGAAAATGCTATGTTGTAGTTGTAGTTGTTGTTGCGCTTATTTATAACCCAGTTCTCTCTAGCTGGGTTGAAAGGGTATAAAGTAAAGATATATGCTGCTTCGAAGACCTTATTGTTGTTGCTGTTGTTTCTGGCTTATATGAGCAATTTATGCTGCTTGGCTGCTTGAATTTTAATGAATTGCTACAAATTCATTTCGGTGTCACAAAACACAAGTTATAAAAAAATTTGCACAAACTGTTTGCTTTAAGGCGAGTCTAAATATTTTATTGCCTGCTTTTTGGGAGCACAGATCTTGAGACGCAGCGACAACAACAAATATTAATTAAATTAAAAAGCCAACAACACCAGCTGCTGAGAACTTTGCCAGCAGCAATAATTTAAAAGGATTCAGTTTCATTTTCATTTACTTGCAGCTTGGTCCAAAGTTTACATTGCATTGGCTGGCAGCGGGCTGGGGCAACTAGGCAACTTGTTAATAAAATAAATTAAATCTTAAGTACTGTGCACTAGCACTTGCTTTTAATAACTCAAAATTACCTAACGTAAGTTTCTCTCAATTGCCTACTCTTTCAACATTATAAAAATGGCAATTTAGTTGAGAATTCATTTCCAAAAATTTCCTAGCATATATTTTATATAATTTTAGTTCTGCTCTTAACAAGGACAATGCAATCATAAAACTTTGCTCCAAAATATCACAGGACAAATGGCAAACGCACTGGAATGCCAGGTGCTTGTAAAGAGGAAATGGGGGAATGTGCTTACTATTTACCAAAAATACATGACACACACACACAGGCGTGCGCAGAGGCACATGTCGCTACCAAGAGCAATATTGTTTTATTACCATTGTTGTTGTCATGATTTTGTCGCTTGTTGCACAAAGCACTCTTCCTCTTCTTGCTCTTGTGTCATCAACAGCCTGCTGCTGTTAACTTTGCCACAGACCAGCTGTATAGAACAATTTGACAGTTTCGTAGAGATTACTATGTGACTTTTGTTTCATTTTTGTTTTGAAAAATTCATTAAAATTTGTTTTTATTTAAATCTGAAAAAAATTGAATTTGAACGTGCAAGGGCTGCCAGATTTAAAAACAAAATATATATGGTTAAAGTTCATTCATTCATTAAACTAAATATGCAAAATGAAACTTGTAAACATACAAGAAAAAGTAGAATAAAAAATCAAATAACTTTTCCACTATTGGAATATGTTTTTCTTTTCTCGAATAAATATTGAAAATCTGGCAATACTGAACTTTTCTATCTGATCAACAATTCGTGTTATTTATTCTCTATGTCAGGGCAAAACAATTATTGATCAATTGTTTTCACATTGAAGAGGCTTTTACGAAAAAGTGAGAGATAAAACAATTTTAAATTTACTTAAGGGCGCCTGCTGTGAATCTGCCTGTGACATTTCAATAACAACTCACACTTTATTGTTAAATATCATGGATAGACTGAGAGTTTATAAAACCCAATACGCAGTTATTTGTTGTTCAATGGAGAGAAAACAATTTTTTAATAAATGAAAAGACGGCGGCACAAAAAATGCGTTGACAATGGACAAAGCAGGCAACAGCGATTGACACTTGTTGGTCGTATTCGTTTTATTATTTGCATTTTCACTATTTTTTTTTTTTTTATTCGTCACTATCACGGATTACATCGTTAATATTTCTGTGGCAATTTTTTTCTGTTCAGACTTGCACATTGTCAAATGATTACTACATTGTACATATAAATGTTGAATAATGAAAGCGTTAGGAAAAAGGAATAGGCAAATTACAAATATATTTTGTATTTAATGAAATTTTATTGCACCTTTTACGGCAGCAATTTTGTTTAGGTGCGTTGAAGTCTGAAGTTACAGAATATCTGTCAGTATATAATATAACTATTCTGCCCATTAATAAAATAATTTGAAATGTGCTAATAGACTCGTCACAGGTTAATAATATAAAGTTTTACCTTTTAATCAATAACTTTAAAATGCCATCACTTTTGTATTCATACATAATAAATTCCGGTAGTATTACTCATTAAGTCGAATCTAATTAAATGCGCGTGTATGAACATACATATAAGGGATGCGTAAGTACCTCTCTCACTCTCACTGCCTATTTATACTGGTTATCTCGGCGAAAGTCGCAGGCAGCTTTGAAAACACGCCTTTTGCGCATTCTTGGAATGTTTACCGAGCTGGCGGTTTGTGTGTGGGTGTGTGAGTTTGTGCGAGACAAAGCAAACAAAGAAACAAAATAGGTTTTCAGGACGCTTATGACAAAAGAAGTCCTTTGCACTTAGTCGTAAGCCGCCACAACGTCTTCGCCGCATCGCTGCCCTGACAACGGCCAACAAAATGTTTTCAATTATTTGCCAAGTCTGCAGTTAATTAACATAAATTAAAAATCAAAACCACAGGCTGTCAGTTAAGTGCGGCTTGTGGCCTAGCATGAGCTAGTCTAATTATGTGTGTGCTCCTCATAATTTTATGGGACTCTGGACACGTGTCTTACGTTCTCTGTTTAATCGCCGCATTTTGTTGCAGCGCACGTTGCAGCCATTAAAAGGCCGTTTTAGAGCTTTACCCACTAAAAAAAATTAATATTTAATATTGTAAAAGAACTTTAGAGAACCAGAAACAAACAAGTTATAATGCCACTTGCTTATGTGCAAATGTAAAAGGAGCAGCTCCAACCCCGCCATTAAGTATATATATATTCTTGATGTATCCCTGTTCGTCTGTTCGTCGGCTTTTCCATCTGTACGAACGCGTACGAAGTTTTTAAAATCGAAAGGTGCCTCCGTCTCATTATTATCGATAAAATCGATTTAAAGTCTTTATTTTCTTCGCCTTGGGTTGTGAATAGATTTCAATGCTCTTGTTCTGTTTAGATATTTTTATAATAATCATTAAAATTAATTCTAGTATTTAGTAAAGTGCACGAATCAGTTTATGTATGTATGAATGCAAAGAGGTTCAAATGTATGTTGCGACAGACTGCAATGTTTAGTGTATCTCCTAGAAGACCGATCCCGACAAGAGTCTTCTCACTTGTTACTAAAAAAGACAAAAAAGCTAAAATCCAAAATTAAAATTATAGAACAATATTCATATTATAAAATCTCAATATATAAAGTGAACACTCCACTTATCAGACTTAATTTTTTAAAAAAAACGGTATTAATATATATATATATATATTATTTTCAGCCTGCTGTTGTGACAATGCGGTAATGGATTTTTTTATATTTTAGTTGCATAAGTAGGTATATATTTTTATGAGTGCGCGGGCATTAAACTTTTTTTTTAAGTCCAAGTTATTCATGTGCGTGTGTGTGCAGCATGAAATTAAAACACATTATGCATATAAATACTCTCACACACGCATACACTCACACCGGTGAGTAGCTTATTAAAAAGTTAAGAACTTTAAATGCCACATAATGAAATGCTTTTCAGATATTTGCATTGTCACTTAACGTTTTTAATTTAATTTCATTTACGCGACAACTCAAATGAAATGCCTTGAGGCGCTTTTTTATTATTTTTATATATTTTTTTATTTACATTTTTTCTGATTTTTTTTATGCTATACTCATAACGTTGTTTAAATAGCCGGCGCTTAATTACAGGCCGAACAATGGGTCGACCTGCGGTCACATTTAATGACAGCTCAGCAGTCATCTGGCGTAAATCAACGACGAGTGACTGCTGCTTGATTGTTTCAATATATCCGCAAGGACACTGAGCCCATCAGCTCACAATTTATTAATGGATCCCGGTACCAGTCCGATCAAGTTTGGTCGGGCTCAGTCTGCCTGGAATGGGGTTGGTTGGTCTGACTGAAATATGGATTCAATCAGTGACACCACAACCGCAAAATCAACTGCTTAACTGGCCGCTCACTTTATACGATGCATAATTATAGTTGCGCATCACACTTGTTGCTGCTAAAATTGTTATCGACTGTTGCTCACAAATTATGCTTAATATCGTATTTCAGTTCGAGAACTAAGAGAGAAGAGCTATCTTCAGCATATACCAAATACCAAAATATTAAATAGAGTACAGTTTTATCGAAACTGTCTTAACAGGAAGAGAGCTGACATATTTTAAATTACTGCCTGCCTAAGAGTTAGTTAGAGGATTGACCACTGCGGTCAACACAACTCGCTTTATCTGTTCAGCTATTAGACATATCATGTATATCATGTGTACTTTAACGAGAACCATTTGAAATCTGGTCAACATGTTTGCGGTTAACGGTTGATAGCTTTTTGAATAGTATGTTGGCCAAGTGAGTTTGGTTGTTAGTCGCAAAAGTTTTGCAAGAGACAATCTGGCAAAAAGCAATGCAGCATATATGTATATGTTCTATATGTGTATGTGGCCTATGCCCATGCTTGTCACATATTATTTGGCAAAAAAGAAAACAGACAGAAAATCTATGCCCTGCCATTTGAAGGCATCGTAAAAACAAAACAAGAATCGCGCACTTCACATTGAAAAAATGGTAGGACGCAAACTGCTTAGGCAATTTTCAAGTGATGTCCTTCTCTTTTGGCTGCGATAATACACATTGTGGTCACTCACACGCACACACACACACAAAATGACCACACATACGCATCACAGTCCCCAAGCAGATGAGTTTCTCGAACCCCCGAGACTCGAACCTCCCACTCCGAAACTTGCCTGCTGGACCCAAGCAAAGTAACCAAAAGCAACGAAAACAAAAACAAATGCCTATAAAAGTGGACAACAGCAACGCGCTGATAAGCTGCAAATAATTTGTATCTCATGGGGGAGAAGGACAGAGAGAGAGAAAGAGTGAGAGAAGGCATAGACAAAAGCGTAAATTTCAATGGGGCTTCAAACACATATACAAAACCATACCAAGACCAATTGGATCAGACTTTCATTATGAGTGTATGTGTGTGTAAGTATGTAGGGGACCGTACACTTTAAGAAAAAAGAGATTAATATACATTTTGCAAAGTACGAATATATGTGACGTCTGGCGGAACTTCCCAGACTCTAGGTTAAAAATTTGTGTGTGATTTAGGCATAACCGATTTTTTATGGTGGGAGCTTTGGAAGCTATTCTAGTAACCAGGTTTTTTAAATTGTGGGAAATATTCACCTGTTATCGATTTGCGATTTGAGGTGTATCGACATGTTATCGAATTGTCAGCCTCCCAGTGGAAGTGGCACAGAAATCTCACACTTTGTCTGAAGAGGATAACTAATTCAAGTATAATTCAAGTGTATAATTATGTATAATTAGTATTTATTTTTTTATTATTTTAATATTTTTGAAAACATATAAGGAAACTTTAAATTTTACGCTTAAACTTGTATGAATTCATTCATTTTGTTCTAAGTGTATATTTATGTGCGTGTGTTTGTGTGTGTATGCATGGCTGTTAAGGCTTTATGTTTGGCTATATCTGTAAGCACATACTAGGCCAGAGTCTCCATTAGCATAGGCCATAGTGATGCCAACTGACGAACCGACTGGCCAGATTATCGCATTTGCCACATTTTCGACACACTTATTGCGCTTTTGCCAGCCGCATGAATCTTGCCAAAATTCAAGTAGTTTATCATAAGTGCAACATGAGCAACATTTGGTGAGGCAACTGCCATACCAGCCGCACCACCCCCCACAAAAACCAAGCAACCCAAATCCAATTAGAGAAATTTCTTGTTGTGTGCAGAATATAGAAAATATTGCTAATTATATAAAATGTTGAAATATATATCTTTTAAGTATCTCATGCCAATTATATGACTTTATCATTGTTGTTGTTGTCAATGGTGATAATTGAATGTATGTGCCCTGAGGCGTTGCGTAGTCAAATAATTTGTGTGTGCTAAAATATAAGATACTCTATACGCTATATTTGAAAATCACAATTAAAGTGTCAAAAATGTGAGTTTTATGTATAGATATATCTATGGTAAATAAATATATATATTTATATATTTATATGTAGCTCATCTACTTTTGCTGAATATTGGCCATAAATAAAACTGTATAAATTTGCACTTGTTTATCTTTTAATCATTGTCCATATCGATTAATGTACCTTGTTAGATCTATGTGTCTACTTCCCCTGTCTGGGTATAAAAAGAAACTTGAAAATTTCCAAATGCAATTGCATTTCACATATAGCTAAAAGCAGCAGGTTCTGCCATCACAAATTTCCGCTATGATTGAGCTATAGTTAGGTTTGTCGAATTTCCGAATAAGTATACATATATGTATATATATCTACATACTATATATACTTGGCTCAACATAACAGCGGTGATTGCATTACTTTCATCTCGCATGGTGCATGCTACAAATGCTTGCCACATTGGAATGCGATAAGCGGCCACAAACAGTTGCTACAATGCTGCTGCGCTTGCAATTTTGCAAACAATAAAATTTGGGCTAATGCAAACATTCGCGCCGCGCAAAAACCCACTCGTAATATTTGCATACACTCGCACAAAATGCGTCCGAAATGCTGAAATGAAATCGGAAACTCGCATTAACGAATGCTGCAGTTGCAGTGATCCAATACCCCGCCTCCTCTCCTTTTTCCGCACTTTTGATCGGTTAACAGTTTTAAGCGCAAGTTATGTGCAAATTGTGTACCATTGGCGAACGTCGATTGTCGTCGCCGAGCGACGGTTTAAATTTCAATAAAAGTAAAATCAAAATATTGTCCTCTGTGCGGGGGGAAGAGGCGGCACGTGTATGGCACTGCGTAATGCGAAATACGAAATGACAGAAAAAATAGGACCTTACAAAACGCTGCGACATACAAGAGCGAAGAAATATTCGAATGCGTTTACTGTACAGTGTATGACGAATTTTAAATACCCTTTCAAAATATGTAAACATTATGTATTACTATCAAACTATAAAAAGAATAAAGTATTAAACTTCGCTCAAGTTAATTTTACTTATACCGTTCTTAATTTTTTCATTGAATTCCAAAAAATATATATATCAATATGATTTAAAAACTATTAAAATTTTATGATCTTTATGATTGAAACCTTATAAGATCTGAAGATCTTAAGTATTAAACCAGTCTGTTTTAAATTAGTTTTAAAATAAATATTTATAACTTTCTTAACTTAATCTATCAATCCAATAAGAATATTAATATGTTTTCGCGCTTTCTCAGAAAGCAATAAGGCCCTCAGCTTAGCGTATAAGTAGAGAGCGAAAGTAAAGAGAGCGTGAACGACATCTAGTCACGGTATAGGGAGCAAGGTCGTTGGGCAGAGGAGATAGACAGGGCCGTGGGCTACGCCGTGGTTTCAACAGCCGCACAACGCATGACATTTATGCCCGACATAATCCGCTTACACAACAGGATAACAAGATGAGCACTCGTACATTTTTAATACGCCCGAGATACAATAATTTATATGCGTGGCACGTAAGCGACCAAGGTGGCCCGTCCAAGGGGCGCCGTCGCCAGCAGCAGCGTTAAACGTAAACAAAAATTGCGACTGGGGAGCTAAGCCTGCGGCAGTTGTGCGTGGCATGTGCTTGAGGTGGCAAGATGGCCGAGGGAACGTTGTTTAAGCAGCGCTATAAAATGCATAAGAACGACATAAATACAAATTGTTGAGGATATATGCCTGAGCCACGTAAAATGAACTGCCACCGAAAGTTGGTCAACAATTACTCGAAACCAATATGTATTCGATAAATCCATTAACATATTTATTATTATTCTAAATGAAAAGGAAATTGCGACCACTTGTAGCGCCCACGACTGCAAGATTTTCACTGTAAGCTGGTAGCCCCTAAAAATAGGCAACGGGGTCAACGATTCTATTGGCAATGCACAAGAAGAACCAAACACAATGAAAACAAATAAAGTGGATGGAAAAGCAATAGGAAAACCAACAAGAGTATAAAATCCAAAACACGTCAAGAGCAATGCCAAGAACTAGTAGCACAACCCAATCACACATATACACAGGCACCACCACATGAGTGTGTATAGCCAAAAATGTATGCGATTTTGAACAGCTATCGGCCATTTTTTTTAATTCTAAAGCAAACGGGTAAAACACTTCGTCGAAAGGTTTGCAACGCTCATGATTAAAATCACCACATATAACTTTTTTTCATTTAAAAATTATAATTATCAACAGCTTAAACAGGTTGTCAATCTTTTTAAATATTCCTTGAATTATTAATAATATTTAAAACTGATTAACTTAACATCTAAACCGATTTGATTTTTAAATCTTTTCTTGATTGCTTTTCAGTTGTTTTTAAATCATTTCTTAACTGCTTTCAAACTACCCTTACTCAAAGAATTGTAAGCATATCCTTAAAACTTTTCTAAACCAATTTTCAATAACCTCTGAATCCATTTTGGAAGACTCAAACTCTAACCTTAATAAATTTAGATAAAATAAAAAATATTTATGCATACGCTTAAGGCTTTTATTAGAAAAATAAATGCGATAATGACTGGTCGTATAAAAATATATAAGAGTATTTAATAGTCGTTAAACGACATGACCATTTTTATAGTATTTTGTTAGCGGTTGCTCTTGGAATTGTTTGCTTTTTGCCGTTGCTATTGTCTCCGTCTCCGTCTATGAACGTGCGTACGGCGGGTGTTAAATTTGGCACACCCACACGTGCTCGTGTCAATATTCGAGTGTGCCTGTGTGTGCCAGAGAGCACTTTATGGCTTAAATAAGTCAACAACACGGCATCGACAACAACAACAATAACAACAAGAAAGGAACGAAACGACTGCAAACAACGTTGCCTGTTTTGACTCCTGCCAATGCCAACGCATGTTAAGCCAAGTTGTGTTTACACTTTCGTGGCTTTTGTTTATGATGTCAAATAAAAGTGCACGACAATACCGAATAAATATTTTATTGCAATGGCGTCTACAAAACAGAAGCAGAAAGTTACTTAAAGCGTAGCCTACTTTCTGACTTTTGGGCCAGCGTTAAAGTCATGAGCGGAAGCAGCAGTCTGGCTAAAAGAGATCAAGATCTCATCTTGGCGAGCACATAAACAGCTTTTGACAAATGTGGGCCTAATAGAAATAAATGCAAATATAAACTTGTCCATTGTTTAGATGACAACGGCGGCCCGTCGCCTGTCAGACACGGTCCATTTGTCAGTGGCAACCACGCCCCAAATGAAGAAAGCAAAAACAGCACTGACTCCCTGCCACATGGCGGCTGTCTTCGCTTTTATTGTCGCTGACTCGCACGATAAACATCTTCGACTATTGCCGACTGTATTTCAACGTTGGCCTCAACTTGCCTGCCTGCTTATCATTAAACATTATCGCGCAACGTATTTGACATTCGTTTTTGGCATTGCCGTTGCCATTGCCATTGCCATTTTTATTGTGAGAGCCCCGTTAACCACAGAGGCGTCGCGGCACTCGCACAGCTCCATTGTCATTGCCTTTGTTGCTTTTATGTTGATTAAATTATAAAATATTTACTTGCCCAATGCTGCTACAACGTGCCGCACACTCACACAGTCACTCTCTCTCTCTGTCTCTCTGTCTCTCTGTCTCTCTTTCTTTGTACTACTCTCTCTTGCATCTGACTCATAAATTTCATTTTTAGTGCAAGTGGAAACCAATGCGGCGTATACATAATTTTTGTCATAATGTGTTTGATTATACCCGCACGTCTTAACCAGTTTTAGTAACTTCTTTCAATACAGTTAATTGTTCATTTATTTGTCGTTAGCATAGTTTCCAATAACTAAAATATATTTTATATTTATAAAATATTTATTTGTTTATTGCTCAAATGTACTTGATGAAGAAATGAATTAACTTAAATCAGTGCAATCTATTTTTTTTTTTCAGATAACTTTTGGTATATGAGAATTTATTGAAATCCTTTAACAAGTTTTTAAAATAAACATTTAAATCATATTTTTATTGCCTTATTTATTGACCCCGACAGCACAGAACACCTTCGTAAAGTCACTCTGAGCCAAAAACTAAAATTTAAATCAGTTACCAAAATTTACTCCAACTTCAGTTTGAGTTAAATATTCGAGACTCCGTTTAAGGCCGAATGCACTTTCTCAATGCGACAGTTTGGGATAATTTTGTGTACTATGTAAATACAAAGAGCCAAATGGAAATAAAGCTTATAAAATTCGCCAAAAACTGTGCAATATTACAAAAAAATAAAATACACATTTTTGTTGGCAATGTAAAAACATATTTATTAATACATAAGTAATAGATAGAAAATTTATACATAAATTTTCGTCACAATGTATTTGATTTAAGGTGTTTAGTTTTCGTTTGAAACACGCACAGCACTTACTGTCAAAACATAAGTTTCTATCAAACTCCTATTCTACCCATATCATTGAAACTGTTTATCTGGTATTACTTTTGCTGAAAGCAGCATGTGCTCTGACAGAACAATAGCCAACTGCTTTACTCTGCTGCAGCTGCTGGGAGTTTTCCTGCAACTGCAGATTACGCCTGTTGAAGGCGATTGCTGCCGCTCGAAAAAGATCGCTTTTCAATTGGTGGACAAAGATGATGACTGCAGCATCTACGATGCGAGTCCGGTAGAGAAAGACATATGCAGAACTTCCATTTGCGGCGATGGAACTGTTCTTGTTGACAGCTACTGTGGTCACGGATCATGCAACATCTTTGGCTGCAACTGTGAAGGTGGCTGTCGTCAGGGCGATGCTGTACAGTTATTCCAAAAATTTTACGGCGACTATCATATACGTAATGTACATTTACTATAGTCAAAGAGAACAGTAGTTATTGCATGTTTGAAAGTCGATATTTATCGATATACGAAAAAAATGTTCAGACCGATATATGCGAAGAAAATAGTTTACTGTCATTTACATATTTTTGAAAGATAAGAGACAAAGCCATAGATAAGAAAAGCAAAATCTGTATATAAAGGTTAGTTGGCACCACTCCTGTGCCAAACAACAAGCACAACTGCCAATTGCGAAAAACCGAGCAGAATTCTCTTCAAATGGGCTGCAACAAAAATTAAAATAACCACACCTGGCAGACGTACGGTGGCAAGTACTTGAGTAAAAAAAATGCAATTGCAAAATTTTGCAAAATATAATGAGATTAATCATTGTCTAACTATTATTGGTAAAAATAAATAATAAACTTTAGCGTGTAATCATTTCAATTTGGCCACAATACAAATTATATGTGCAGCTATCCATAAAGTATCGCATGACCAGAGATCGTTCGGTAACCAAAGCTTAGCTCCTGCTGATACTTAATTTTCTAGAATAAAAGCTGACTACACCTTCTTACACATATGTATATTCATACATACATATACAAACCGTTAGCCAGAGGCAGTGCTCTAGTTGAGAAAACCCATTAAGGAGCTACCCTGTATCTTTTGAAACTTACAGTATCAATTCACCGCCCAATACTATGTACAATTTATTTTTAAATAATTTGTATGTGTATTAATCAAATGTTTTGAAATTTATAGTGCTTATATTAAAAATATTTATTGATTGCGTAAGCCAAACTACAAAGTGAAAAAATGTATTAAACATAATGCTTAACGGTTGAAAGAATCAGGTTTTAAGAAATGCTCTTTAACAATTTTTTTGTGTATAAACGGTCTTGAAACTTATACGGAAAATCGATATTTATCGATTTCAACAAAATGGCGAATATTTAATCATGAACAGGAATATATATTATCAATACAAACTTACAAACAAAACAAGGATAACGGTACAACGGTACAAAGAGATAAATGAATAGACCGACAAACAGACGGTTGGCTCAACTTAATTCATTGTGCCGACCAAGAACCTTATCTATGTATTTTTCCGCCCGCTGCACATGGTAAATAGACCAATAAGCCCTTCTCCATGTTAACAGGGTATTAAAAAAGCAGACGCATCACCCCAAATGGCTATTGCTTTAAGAGCACTGTAGGTAACACAAATAGGAGCTTGCAGCTATCAGGCATCGAGGCCACACCCCAACCCGTTTACCTGGCGTATCGTCTTGCAACAACGTAGCACCCAACAGCTGCGGATGCAACAAGAGCAGCAGCAGCAACAGCAACAGCAGCAACAACAACAATACCGTCAACTGATGCTCTGCTTGGGCAGTTTATCAATTCGAACCACATAGCAGAAATTGATTGCAACGATTTATACTTTCTACTTCCTTTCACTTTATATTTTACCTCAGCTGCTCGTCCTTGCTGGTTGTTGTTGCTCGCCTGTGTCCCTTTTTTTAGACCATGTTGTAAATACTTTTACTATAATATCCTTTCATTGCTTGTTTTCACTGCGCCAAGTGCCTGGCATTGTTTGCTTTGCTTGTATTTCTTATATTTGCTGTTGCTGTTCTCTTGTCGCTTCTTTCGCTTTCGTTTTGGCTCCAGAGGCTTCCCGGGGCGGGTTCCGAGGGGGCGCTGCGCTTGGCGTTGCCAATCTTTTGTGTAACACAATACAATGTCCTGCGGTTGTAAAACGATTTATTTTGTTATTGATTCGTTGTAAGTGCTCCTCGCGCCGCCCACTCAACGCCCCCACCTGCCACTCCTGCCACCCCCACGCCACGCCAGTATATGATGCAAATATTGTAATGGCCCGGCCCCAAGGCGCTCGCGCTCACGCTCACGCTCCTTTGCATACCCACGCCCCCAGAGCACCCTCGAATCGCCTACTCCGGCCAAGTGCTCAGCTGGTTTTCGTGCTAAACATAAATAAACATTTCGCCGAGATTATTGAAGTTTTATAACTCATTTCTGTCGATTGGTGGGCGCGGCACAGCGATGTGTATAAATAAATGGGAGGCGCACATTTCAGAGGTTGTCGGTAAGAGAGAGAGAGGTAGGGGTGAAGAGGGTATTTGCACCACATCCCGCCGTGCTACAGACAGCTGTCCTTTGGGCGTCTTTCAGTTTTCGTGTTGCTGCACATTTTAATAAATCGCTTACAAGAGCAGCTAACGGAGTTCAAGC
Source organism: Drosophila micromelanica (assembly GCA_004143825.1). Lineage (NCBI taxonomy): Eukaryota > Metazoa > Arthropoda > Insecta > Diptera > Drosophilidae > Drosophila > Drosophila micromelanica. The sequence continues at coordinate 19,517 of SCDY01000700.1, read as the reverse complement.
CTCAGCAAGAGCCAGAGCATAGGACATAGCCTTGGCCCGGGCCAGCAGCACAATAAGAAAATTCATGATCATAAATATCCTGCAGGCGTTAAACGTTCATGTCGTTTTCGACATCGTCCTTGCTCTCGACGCCTTTAATCCTTGTGTTTTTCGCATTGGCTCCACTCAACTTTTGCTCTATGCAAGGCTATAAAGCGAGCCTTATGCACCACTTTTTGATTTAATATGCTCATTCCCAGACACCACAACAACAACAACAACAAAAACAAAAGCAACCGCAGCAGGAGCTACTCTAGTTTTTGTCTTCAGAGTTTTTGTGATTTGTGTCTATATTTAGATGATCCGTTTAACTAAAGCCCCAATGCCACATCATTGTTGAACCTGCCCTAGTTGCTGCTCTCATTTCTGCTCCAGTTGTTGTTGCTTTTGTTGAGGTTGTTGTTCCTGCTGTGGTTGGCATTGTTTCCGTCTTGGTTTGCGGTTGTTTTTTTTTTTATTTGGTTTATTTGTTTTTTTTTTTTTTTTTTTTTCTTCGTTTCCAAGCCATTAAATAAAGCGCCCAACACTCTTCGCATTCACTGCGAGAAATGAAAAAAAAACTAGAAAAATGTCCCGCGTAATGATTTGCGACACATTTATTCGCAACATAAATTAGAAGAAGCCAACAACCAACCGGGTGAACTGGCCAAGTGACCAACAGGGTAACCACAGGACAAGCAAAGAACATTTTGATGTTGGCCACATTTGACGCCACAACACAACACAAAAACAACAACAGCTCCAAATTATAATTAACTGAACAGCTGATAAGAGATGATAATAACTCTTTGTTGAAGCAATCATATTAATATATATGAATATATATTAAATATATAAACACAATTTATGACCTAATCGGATTAGTTTTGTTTTCATAAAACAAAATAAAACCAAAATCAATTTTTGCACAATGCGTGCATTTTTTGGATTGCCTAAAACAATATTGAAAGCAAGCAAACAATAATTCAAAAATAGTTTACTTATGCAACTTTATATTGAACGCTTAATAAATATATTTTAGACTAATAAAATATTTAATATTGATTTTTATTATGTTAAATTTACATTTACTTAGAAAACCATATAAGTTAAACTAAACAGTAAAATCTTATTGAAGAAATTTTTTGGTTTAATATACACATAAATTTAATTATATCAATATTTTGCAATTCGTTTTTACTCTTAACAATAGCCACCCATAAAGTTATTGATTGGAATATTTGTGGCAACAAAAAACTTCGACCCATGCAGCAAGTAACATATATTGGCAATAATCCCATTAAAGTAAAGTAAATTGTTTTTAGCGTTAAAGCGTTAAAAGCAGCTATACACGCCCACTTGTAGGCGTTGCAACCTTTGCCAAATTGGCAGCAAGCTAAGCGGGCTCATCACTTATGCCATCTTTTTGATTACTGAAGCGACCCAAAAGCCAACATTTAGATTAAACAGCATGCCACATGTGCTGTCACACACACACACACACACACACATACATACATAGATCCGCAGATAGACATAAATGTATGGATTTGTGCATGTCTAAGGCATGGGTGTGTGTGCAGAAACATAAGCTAATCAAAGCTAGTTTAATGCATGCGCCGCCAAAGTTAATCCTAATTAATTTAATTACGCTTTTGGCATAAATTATTCGACAGTGTACGAGAAATAGTTGGCACACACACAAATACACCAGACACAGACATCACATACGCACAAAACCTATCTAGGCATATATATTCATGTATATGTATATGTATTATCCAAAATTAGTTGGGGTTTCGCGGCGCCTCTTCTAATTGTTATTAATTGCTGTTGGCAAAAATGTGCAGTCAACTGAGCAAAGTGGAAAACGCCAGCGGACACAAGTTAAATGAGCAAAATGGAGCAAAATGTGCTGAAAAATTGATAGAGGGGGGGAAATTGTGGCAAATGAAGGCATTGGCAAAATATTTTATATTTGAATGAATCGACAAATATGAAATCATTGAAACTTTTCTACCTACTTTACTTTGCGTAAATGTATTTTATTGAAATATTTTACCTGACACAAGGTCCAAAGCCCCCTCGGTTCCCGCCCATACAGACCAAAAACACTTGACATTGCGATGCTCAGCACGTGCAAGAAATTGTCGAGATGGCAAATAGTTTTCCAACAGCTAAGGCAACAAGAGCAGCAAATGGAAAACTGCAGATGTCCCACTGACTGACTCAGAGTGGGCGGCGTCTTCTTCGCCAGGACACAGGCAGATGGCAGCAGGTGGAGCAGATCTCAAATAAACTCGAAAATTATTGTTTTTGTTTTCGTTACACTTGAGCTTTCTGCTTGTCGCAAAACTTTTATTATGTGTCTGCATTTGCTGCCAATATTTTGGTCGGCTCTTACAAAATTACTTCAGGGAGACAGACGAATGCAACGTTAAGGGGGTGGGGGTTAGGGTGGGGTGCGGGCGTCAACTAAAACTTTCCGTCTACGACGATCGAAAGATGAAAGATTTTAATTAAAATATTGTCCATGGGCCACCCAAAAATTGAATAAACGTTGCACTCGACGCATTTTCAACAGGTTTTTATCAAGTGCCATGCAATATATATACATATATTATTTTTGGAACTCCTTGGCCACATAAGCCCCAAAGGCTCGACCTGGACTGCCAAAACGATGCCAGGACATGCAATTGGGTGGGGGAGCTGCTTGCCACATGGGGCATGGCCCATTCCAAGCGACACCAGTCGAAGACATATTTTATGCGTTGAAAAAAGCCCTGCCAACCATTCACCTAGTGCACTAAATTATTTACTTGGGAATGTTTTGGCATTGAAACAGTCAACGGATCTTAGACTGTTAACTTAACAGCTCGGTAACATTTAAGAGAGCAGCACCCTGAACTGCGCAGCTGCTATGCTGTTAATTTCTATGGTAACATTTAAAACATGCTTGTTGCGGAAATGGAACGAAGTTAATTTATATTCAAAGTTATGAAATATATCAAATTAATAACAGCTGTGCGCTGAATAAATGAATAAAAAAAATGTGATAAAAAATGTTTATAATTAACTGTTAATAATAAGAATTTCTATAGTTTTCTGTAATTTTTCTGAAAATTTTCAACATATCTTTATGGCATTGCAAATTTGAAACTTTTCTTTAAACTAATGATAACCAAAATTTCTTGAAAAGCGTATTCGAGCTACTTGTTCGACTTTGACCACTCAATCACTTACCACAGCTCACAAGCAACAGTATAGTACAAAGTCTGTGGCCTACCCCCAACTATATTCTGCCGCCTACGCCATGCACATCCATCCGACTATAGATCAGCGAAAGACAAAGACGAACCACCGCAGACTGCATTTAACTAGATGCGTCTCAGAGTCGACGTGGAGCGGCTTCATATGCTTGACTCGTGTTGGTTATGCGGTTGCCTTAAGTGCTTGAAGGGTTGATGGGCTGTTGGGCTGTTGGGTTGGCGGGTTGAATGGCGTGAAGGGTCCTTCGTTGCGCGACTTGGCAACCTGTATGTACGGGCGAGAAATTGGACCTGGTCGCCAGCGACACAGACATTTGCGGCTTGCGGATGTGAATACATATTTGCACCTGATGTTGCTAGCAAAGACAAGCGCTTATCGGCGCCCAAGCGACTGTCGCCTAGAATGTTGCAAGAAGTTTTCATGTGGCATGCCACCGCAAAGTGCACGAGTCACAGCCAAACAGAAGCGAAGCAACTTTATAAGCGGCACTCGGAGAAAATTTCGAAAATTTTCGACTCTTTTGGTAATTTAGGAAAGAATGTCGGAAATTTACTCAAGGTTGAACCTTCTTAAGAAAATATTAAAAGATGAACAACATTTTAGAAAATTTTCAGGAAAGTTTTATTATCCAAAATTTCTCTTTTAAAAACTGAAAAATGCATTTAATTAGAGACAGTGTTCTAAATTCATTTTTGAAATAATTTTGTTCTATTGTTTTTAATTTTTAATATTGAATATATAATAAGAAAAAAAAATTTATAAAAATTTAAAGTGTACCTCTTAAAAGCATAATTAATTTAATATTTTAATATGTTAATCATTTTAAAATATTCAATATCAATATTTACTTAAATTTTTTAAGTGGGTAACGAACAAAATTCTATGCCAATTAACTGAGAATTTAGCAGGTTGGTTTTCTCTGAGTGGCGCAAACTAAGAGACTGCAGATTATGATGCACTCAAAAAGCTGAACGACCGCTTACGCCAGTTGAACGCCAACCACCACGAGGCAGAAACATAGCATAGCAACCACCCCCACGTCCTTGCAACATTAAGGCCATGACCATTAAGCTGGCTTCCAGCTTATGAATAATGCGCACGTTTGAGCTGGGGCCATAAATAATACGCAAATCGAAAACGCGCAGCGTCTAATTGAAAATGCTCTGGCATTAGATGCCAAAAGAGGAGAGGAGGTGGCGCAGAGGGAGGGGAGGCAATGGCGGTCAGCGGGTTGATTCGTTGCCTGTCAGAGATTCATTCGCTTTGCCAATTAGACAGCGCAGACACGTGCCGTATGCGTATATCCGCAATGAGCTATAATTTATCGAGCGGGGGATGGAGAATACAGGATATCCGTCAGCTTACAAGGCTTAGCCGTTAACTGTTAACCGTTAACCAGGGGTTAGCTTGTGGCGAGTGGGGGGCGAGGGATATTCATGGCTGCTGTTGCTCTAAGTGGGCAAGTACACACTTCAACTACACACATTAGCGCCCGCTCTTAACGGCGTTTTATGGCCAAGACGAGACGAGGTGAAGCGAGCACGCTGCAAAGTAGGCTATGAAATTTAAGTTGCTTACATTGTACTGACAGGCACTTTAAGTTTTAACACCAACTTAATCAGCCCAACAAGATTAATAATCAGACATTGCAAGGACACATGTCCTTTGACAAGTTAAGCTATAAGATTGATTGAATTAAGTAAGAATTGGTTTTGCCTTGCAATAGTGGCGTGTTTTGAGCGGACTTCAAAGGGAACTTAACTGTATAAATACTGCTAATTTTTAGAATAATATGTCATTAACAGCTGCCTACCCAACATAAATGGTTGCTTTTCAACATCAATAAACCCTGCATATCTAAAATTTTCCAACGTTACATAAATGAAAATACAAATTAAAAATACCGCAGCTATTAGAATCTCAAACAGGATGTTCATAGCTGAAATCTTAATGATTTAACTAGCGTTGCGTTGGCTGCCAAACAACAGAGAAACCGCGCACCTGGAAATTGCATTTAAAAAAAATGCTTAACTTTTTAATTTCTTGGACATGACATGGCCAGGGAAACAAACGCGTGTCCAGGGGTAGGGCAGGGGAACACGCATTCAGGAAGTGCACTCAGTTTTACGCTTCGTCTTTTTTACCCTCGCAGAAGGCAATATGAGTTACAAAATAGGTAACGCGCAGTCGACGTTTGCGAACCTTTGAAGTATATATATTCCCGATCAGTATAAAATGTCGGTACATACAGCCATGTTTGTATATCGGTTAACATCAAAACTACTCTGGTTTTTTTAAGCTATCTTGATAAAACCCAATGTCGGCTATATTGAAATAACATATCATTTAACTCCCAATGGAACTTTTTTTTATACGATAACTCAACCGAAATTGGCAATCAACATCAAAACACTATATAACATAGTATTGAATATCAACAATCTATACTAACTGATAACTTAGTTAACTACACTTATACAGTAAACATTTTTATATGGCTGCAAGGGCATTTGAGATTTGGAAAACTGTTCTTATGCAACCCTAGGGGTTTTTTTATTTTTTTTAGCTGCTGCAACTTTGTTGTTTTTGGCCATGGTATGTTTGGGAACTTTATGAAGCGGTCGACGAAACGAAATGCAGAACCAAATTAACTGTCGACGAGCACTAATTGGCTGGCCAACTACTATGTAAGGTGTAGTCTTTTTTTGGTCAGATGGCGGGTGGGTGGGGCGTGAGTATTCGCTGCTGCGACATGTGCAGCATGTGGCAACTGATAGCAGTTACCTTGAGGTTTAGCTACTTAGATAGCGTTTAATAGCCAATGGCTGCCAACTTGAGTCATAACACTTTAAATATCGTTAACTGGCAACACCTACACACCCAGCCACGGCCACCGCCCACAGCGTCCTTCGGGCTAACCGACGTGCGAGTTGTGCTACCAAAAAACGACGACAACGACGCTTCATTGCAGCAATTTGCATTTTAAGTTGCTAATGACAAAAGTTATAATTGCATAACGCTCAACGTGAAACAGGAGCACCAGCCTGGAAGATAAGAAGGAGAGGCAGGATGTGGCGAAGGCACAACGAGAAGACAGGCGAGTTGTAGCTGCTGTTGCAACATGCAGCAAACATGAAGGTGTCATGCGTTTGCCTAAGGTGCAGCCAGGCAGAGGGACAGCTTACCGGCAGCCCGTCTGCCCCTCTGCCCGTCTGCGCGGTCTGGCAACGCCAGTTGGCAGCCGGAAATGAAAAGTAAATCAAATGAGTCGCTGCCAGTGCGCACTTGATGAACGCTGTCCGCTGTTGGCGCTGGAAATTGGCGTCGTTGTGCTGTCAGTGCGTGCTCAAGGCACAACACTTACGCACACACACAGGCACACCCAAAAACCTGGGGCATTCAAGGCTTTGCATCGCGCAGTTTCTGAAAATGTACACTTCATAAACGTTGCAGGCACTTTTGAAACATTCTGACAGGACCGTTGTAATGGACTTTTATTCAATTAACCAACTGACGCTCTCTTGAGAGCTGACAACATACGCTTGGGGTTCTGAGTGCGAATAATTTTTAAAACCCGAATATAAAGTAAGAATGTGTAAATGGTTTTTATTTATGAACTTTAATCGTAAAAAACGATTGTGAAATTTGTTGTATGTGAAACAAGGTTGATATATTTGATTGGTTGGGGCTCCTCGTACATGCCTTTTCCAAAATTTTTTTCACAATTGCATCAATTTTAAATGTAGAATTGATCCAAATAGGAAATACGATACCTATGGATCCAAGAACTTTACATGTCAACATTTTTTTCAATTTTAGCATGATTTTTGACAAAAAAATTTGACACCCTCAAAATCGTGGTTTTTATACTATTTCTCGCAATTTTAAATTTTGAAAAAAATTTTTTATTAATAAGGGCGGAGTACATGCTTTTTTCCAAAAAAATATAAATATTTTTTTTCAAAAATGCGTTGATTTTAAATGTAGAATTAATCCAAATAAGAAATCATTACTAGAATGCCATCAAACATGAAAATCGGTTCAGTTTTGATAAAATAATGGGTGTTTGAAACACGATACCCATGGATCCAAGAACTTTACATGTCAAAATTTTTTTCAATTTTGGCATGATTTTTGACAAAAAATTTGACACCCTCAGAATCATGTAAAATGTTGTTTTTTATACTATTTGTGGCCAGAAAAATAGATTAGGAATGCAAACTCGCAATTTTAAATTTTGAAAAAAAATTTTTTTGCATGATTTTCGACAGAATTATGTGAAATGTTAAAAACGCAATTTAATGCTTTTAATAAGCTCTTTAAAAGAATATTATGTATGAATAAAAAAGGGTTCAAGTGTTTGTAAAGACAGAGCGCGAGTTTCAGGGTATCTCCAATTGTTTCGTGAGTCGCCGCTTTGAGGTCACTTTGACAACTGTTACCGCAACTAGCAGCCCCACTTAACGGTAGACAAGCTTATGGAGCTTGCAGCGGACGGACGGGGACGCGGACAGACAAACAAATGCCACTTGTGTCGAGTATCATTAAAGAAAAATGTTAAATACACTAAACGAAAATGAAAAGAGAAAAGGAAAAGAGTGGGCAAGAGGGAAGTGCAGAAAAAGTACCGTGCGAGAGAAGGCTAAAAGTCAGAAGCGTATGAGAGGTGAACAATAAAACTAAACGAAAATGGTAAACAGAGTGAAAAAACGAGAGGAGAGTCTTGTGGCAATAGGAGCGTTGCGCGGGTGTCGGGGGCTTAAAAATTAGAAAAACATGAGGCGAGGGCTTGCAGGAAACGATATGGGGCAGGGGATGTGGAGTGAAGATGCTGCAATGCAGCTTACCAGCCAAGTGCTGTTTGTATCAGCTAAAAGCATGCACATAGTACATGTATGTATACACACACTTACACACACATGCAAGCACATACTTATTTTTTTCTCGCTCTTATGCCATGTTCTAGAGTTGTTGTTGTTGCTGCTGTTGCGGTTTTGTTTTTAATATTAAGCGCTTTAGTTGACGCTGACGCTGCTTGTTTTCTGTTTTCAGTTTTTATAGTTTTTGGCAAGACAGCCACCCCCAAAAACACCGCCCAAAAACAACAAGAAAAATAGCAAAACAAAAACAACCGTATACCACACACACGAGTGTGATTAAGTATGTGTGTGTGTGCGCTTGAGTCGAATTTTGTGAGCTTTGTGTAAGCTAAGCACATGGCCAAATGCAAAAGTGTTTAGCCAGGAGTCGCCACACACACCATTCCACGCACACCACCCTCACCATAAATAAAAATGTAGAAAAGAAAAACTCTGCAAAAGCAGGCAGCAGCAAGCGGTGGCAGGGCCAAAAAGCTAGCTAGCTGAAATAAAATATAAATAAATGTGCTCGCAAAGGCAAATCAAAGGGCGCACATTATGCATATTGCATACCCCATGCCCCACTGTGCCTCATGCCACATGTCGCCCAGGTGGCAGCTCGGCCCAACCTTTGTATGCAACAGCAGCCACAGCTGAAACGTGCGCATAAATTAGTTATTTGCCACATGACAATTCAACCCCTTGCAACCCCCTCAAATACTTACTAGTGCAAAATACTTGCAACAATGAATTATTTATTCCAGCTTTATGTATAGATAAATCGATTGATATACGCTAAAATCGGATAAAGTGGAGAGCGAGAGTAAAATTTAAAGTAAGTCATGTGGTATATTTAGATTTAAAAATAAATCTTTTGTTAGGCAACTGTTTTAATCCATTTGAAAGCAAAGAAAAAATATAATAATGTTTTGTAGGCCAGTTTCAGATTTTGTTTTTTATCTTAAAAAATTTGTTATAAATTCACTTTAATTTACTTGAACACATTATAACTATCTTAAATATATTATAAGAATTTATCCTCGTAAAACAAATTTAAATAAGATTAATATTCCCGTTGTTCTACTTAAAATGTTGAAAGTGATGAAGCACTGAAAGAGAGAGAGAGAGAGTGAAAAAAGGAAACAAGCTCTTGGCTAGTCCTTAGATTTGAACAATTGCCGTTTAGCGTCGGAGTACTTTCTGGCCGGGCCTCATTTGGCCAGCACATGTCCTGGCACTGCAGTACTCGTGCCGTATGAGATAATCATATTTCTTCGCCGGTTGCACACTCTTAACTCCCTTCCGCCATATAGCCATCTATGCTGTGTTGTTTTCTTTTTTTTTATTTTCTGCTGTGCCCACAACATTTTCCAACTAAATAATATAAAATATGTACAAGCCAAGCTGGCAAATTATGAGCTGGGGGTATCCTTATGCAGCGCAGCAGTTGGCAGCACTTGCCAGCTGGCAGCGCTGCAGCCAACAACAACAACAACAACATCTAAAACAACAGTTTCGAAAGAACCGCAGTAAAAGAAAAAGGAAAGAGTAGTTTTGTGTACACTGACGAAGTTTGAAATACCCTTGCACCCAAATCTGTAGAATAATAATTTAATTACAAGAAGTTGTACATACTAAAACTCGTGATTCGCCCGATCGTTCCGATGGGGAATTTTTGCCGATAAATAGGAACATAACACTCTTAATTACAACCGACAGCAGGGATATTTTATAAAATTAAGACATTTTTTCAGTTCAACTCCAGTCCTACCAACGCCGACATAAAAATATATCTGTAAGCCCGAGTTAGCCTTAAAGTGCAACATACAATCATGGCTATGTATAGTCTCAGATCCAGATTATATTTATACATATATAATGATAATGCGCTGCATATTTCATAACAAGAATATATAATACTATTGCCAGGGTATTAAAAAAGTAAAGTGCCAAAATAGCTGGCAAACCCAGCGCCAGCAACAACAAAAACAACGAGAAAGTCAAATTAAATTTCGCATAATTTTGTCATTGTTGTTGCTGCTGCGCTTTCGTTTACTTTTTGAAAAAGTTTTTTGTTTTTGCGGCTTGGCGCAACTTTTTTGCCCGCCACATGTCGCATTTTGCTAACATTTGTTGGTATTTTTCTTCTGTTTTCCTTTTCATTTTGTTTTTGTTATTTCTTTGGCGCAGTTTTCTTTCACAGCATTTGCTGCATTTTTCATTTGATGGAAAAATTGCAGTGCGAACTTGAACCAAATACGCACTGCGGCCCCCCATTCCCCCCGTGGGTCTTGACTTGACTGAAACAGCTGTAAGATAAAAACATTTTCTGGGCCAAAAGTTTTGGCCAACTGCTCAACGGCACACAAATCAAAAGTGGCCAAATGAGTTGCACGAATCTAATTAGTTTACTAGCGCCGGCAAACCCCACCCGCAAACTCACCTGCCAAACCAAAATCACCCTCCACTCTGCCCCTAAACGGAAACGGAAGTTTGGCTACGCGCGTCTAGTCGCTATTGTTTTGCGTGTTGTTATATACACTTGGAAAAATACGGATACTATTTGCTGTGCACTTTGAAGATTTTTATCAATATTCTTAAATTAAGTTTAAAACAATATTTTATTTCAAACTAAACCTCGTATGGCTCAGAAGTAAGAATAAGATGCCTGCACTATATACACACATTATGTACACACACATACATACACAACAGTATATAAACACACACAGAAAGCAGCGTACTTTTCTCAGCGGCTGCGTTTAGCTTCCGCGAGTTAAATTCTTTAATAACTTCTAATCTGAAAGTGTAATCGTTATGTATCAAAAGTTAACCGAAGCAATCTAATGAATTCGTTTTCAATGAGTTCAGTTTATAAAAAGAATTAAACAAAATTCAACACATGTTAAAGACTAATTTAATTAGGGACTTGAAAGATTCCAATTTCCGTCTCAGCTTAAGAAACACCGACCTTCTGTGCCTTGTGGACAAAGTTTGTACTTGATTTTGATTTTGGCACAAGACTTTGGGCCTTATTCGCTGTGTGTAGCAATTAGCCAAACACTGGCAATGTCCATGTCCATGTCCATGTAAGCAGGCAGCGTCGCCATTTAAGCCTAAATGTCACCAGTCCGGCTAAACTCCACCACCTGCCATCCTACCCACGTCCTTCTCTCTCTCTGTCTATTTCTGTCTCCTTCTTTCCTAAAACCCAACAACTGAAACAATGGCACAAAAGCACAAACAAAAGGACCTGAGCGCTAATCTGCACTAAATTGTTGTTTATTTTTTGGCTTTAAATGCTGTGTTTAGACCTAGCCAGAAGCAGGCATGCCAGCCTGGCAGTCGTTCTCGCTGTTTTGCGTGGCAATTGGCCATTGAGCGAACAGGCTAATTAGCCGACGCTTTTTGTCCTGCTGGCAAGCGCAGGTAGTTTCTCTACCTGACCGGGGCTATATTAAAAATTAATATGTGAAATCCTTAGCATAAAAGGCAAAACACAAATGCATATTTATGAGCTACTCAAAATGTGTTCTGCAGTTTGTCTCGGCTGAAAAGCTTTGTTATTAACTCGACTTTAGCCATATAGTTTATTACTTTTGTTGTTATTTCTTTTTGTTGTACACGTAAAGACTGTTATTATGTACAAAAATCTAAATGCTTTGGTTTTTGCTTAAGTGCTCGCCAAAGTGCTATACAAATTGTACGCAGACTTGCCTTATGTGCAACATTTAATAATAATAGGCTGTAGTTTAAGTAAAGCCAACATATGTGCATTACAATCTATAAAATAAATATAGGTTGAACCATTAATCGATTATAGACTTATAGACAAAGACATTTTTTTTGTCAAAAAATGGTTTGCTCTGCGTTTTATTATATAAAATTTAAAAATATATATATTTAAAATAAAACATCATTATTGTATATTTTATTTTAATTGTTATCCAATTGTTGATTGATAGATGGCTTAAAACTTAAATGTTCACTGTATTGTTTGCTTACAGGGTATACAAAGCAAAAATTACCCCGAAATATATTAAGCATGTCCAAAACAGAATCTGATACATGGAATGTTACCATTCATTTGTCATCTAATTTTTGCCCTTTGTCAGTGGCAAAAAGGCCAAATGAGACAAAGCTGGAAAATGTGCTGCGCCTGCACTACACCTGTAATTCGTTAAGTTGTAAGGGAGGGAGGGGCTAGAGGGCTGCTTTGGTTGCAATGTCAGCTGCTATTAACGCCGTTTGACTTCAAGTAGGACAGCTCGACGCAATGCAGACTCAAAGGATAGTTTCTCTCACTTTGTTGGCATTCTTTTGGCGAAACGTTGCACTGCATACTTTTTGGCGACATCAGAGATAGGCGGTAGATGTAACCGGGGATTGCGGTGGCAGCCACAAAGTTGCCATCAACGGGGCATAAAATGTAATTAGTTGTAATTGATTTAAGCACAAGTAATGTTGATTAAACGGATGCGGATGCGCAAGGCGTGTATGTGTCTGTTGATATGACAACAGGCGACAGTGCCGATGCTTGCAACACTGTGGCAACTTGCAGTAGCAAGCTGCTTGTAGCAAGACCCCTTATATATGTGTATATCCATATATATATTACGTATATCCATATATGTGCTCTCTGAGCTGTGCTGTCATGTGACGATATGAACAAAGTTCCTTGCAACGCCCGTTGACAGCGCACAACAAAAGTCCTGACACTGTGACAGCAGCAGTGCCAAAACAAAGTACAAAGTGCAATTGTGGCAGACGCCCCACAGCTCCGAAAGCAGATCCCCTCGCCACGACCCTTCTCAAGACAAGTTCATTTGGAAGAGACGCCCAGCAGGAGCAAGTAAAAGTGAGCAAGTGAGACAGTCCATTTATGATATACCCTGTACTCAACTCCGAGTTACGAGACACAGACTCTTCTGCATTCCTCAAACTATGCAAATGCATTTTTAAATAACTTTTTACTTGACATTTTCGAGGAAAATATATGTCATTAAAATATTTGTATATGTATATACAAAAGAAAAAAACCGAATAGGAAAATTGTTATATTCAAAACAACGCTTAATAAAATATTATTCGTTGTAGATGATTATCTAAAACAAAATTATTCTCAAATTCAAAATGGAAATAAATTAAATAGTTTTACTCAAAAATTCGATCCTCAAAAATAATTTTTTTAAATTTTTGTTTTGGTTCATGTGTTTTGTATTTTTTTAAACTAATTTTCCAACTTCGTATTTCCGAGTTTTTTTTTTGTGGGTAATACTTTATTGGTTGCCTCTTTCTTACTGTTACGCACTTTCGCACAACTGCAATATACCCAATTTTTTAAGCATTTTATATGGTTATAGGATATAAAGACAAGACTCAAAAATGTTCAACTGACAACAAAGTTGTGTTGAGCCACACGGCTACTTAGCTGCAAGTAGAGAAGGCGCCGCAAAAGCCGTAGCCTCCACGTATGCAAACTGTAACCCCCACCCTCCGCCCTCAGCCGACCCTCTGCACACCACCCAGAATGCACCCCACATTGCATGGGCTGGTATTGTGGCATTTGTTTGCCTATCTTAAGTTATTTGTACTCGATGTGCGCTAATTTGATTGTGTTCGTGCGATAAACCGCTACAAGAAATGGTCGCTTGGACTCATCTGGATCTGAAAGACCACGATTAAATAAGCCTTGGTCCCCAGTTTGGTAAACGTTAGCGCATGATGCCTCCGTGCATACATCCGGCGGCAAATAAAGTTAGAAGGGATCGGAATTTGCCAATTTATTTGCCGAGTGTAAAAGACAAAGAGCCAACATGGCAACCAACCAAGTCAGCCTTGAAGTGTAGACCAAAAATGCAGATAAGACAACCAACGCCAAAGCCAAAGCAATTGAGCCAAGCCAAGTGAAGTAAAGTAAGGCAAAGTAGAGGAACAACTATGTAAAGTAATCAAGGAAACGTAAACGGAAAGCGTCTAGGCACAAAAACACGATATCTTAATGAAGTATCGATTACTCCATTGCCAACGCCACCAAAAGCCAGCCAGCAACCAGTTCCAATTGCGTCTCCACCACGTTGTTGTTGTTATTGTTGGGGGCAACTGTGGCGCTATGTGGGTGCCTGGACCGAATTGAAAGGCATTTTAAAATGACATTTCCAAAGATGGCACAGTGGTACAAAATTTACATATGAAATTGAGAGAGAATGGGATTGAGAGAGAGATTCGTTCTTGCAAAATCTATTCTATCTTGTAGAATTCCCAATGGACACTATCTGTTTTATGTCGAATCTATGGGATGTGTTGTTTATGAGATGTGAAAACATTTGTTGCCACAACCTTTTGTTGTTGCTATCGACTTAATGAAAAAAATCATCTACTACGCCTTACCTTACCTTAGTAATTACAATATTGTGCTCATTTCAAATTTCACTTTGTTGGATTCTTACTAATAAAAAATGTAAATTAAAGTATTTGTTAAAGGCTTGCATCAAAGCCCAGGGTTATCAGCAATCTACAATTTAAGCATGCTTTTTATATACCTTTCTGTTGCTTTCACACATTTATCACTAGTTTTACCCACTGTCTTGACAAGGTTCACTTTAGCTATTGCCCTGGGCACGCTTTGAATTTCATTTGCTTGTTTAGCTCTTATCGGATATTTGGCTCCGCCTGGCTTCGGGCAGTTGGCCTGTCAGTCAACGGTTGATGTTGGCCTATCAATGCTAGAAGATTACGAATGCGACGCCAACGCTGACATTTCACATTTGTGTGTGGCGTGGCATTTAAACGCAACCCGTTCAGAGCTCAGCTGAGAACTGCCAGCACGTGTGCCCGCCCACTTTGGTTTAATTATTTAAAGTGCCAAAAAGTTGGCTTTGTTTGTGCGCTCTGCTTTTTTTAGAAGTCTAAAGCACGCATACAAAATGTCAAATGAGTTCCTTTTAAAAACAGAGAGACGCCTAACCTCACACACACACACACTTACACACACGACTACTCGCCTACGTACTCGGTGCACAGTCAGGTAGTCGCGCTCCTTGCTAAATATTCAATAAGCGGCAATTTTTGTAGCATACAAATGGGCGCATTAGGCGTAATTTACAATCGGCGCCTGACGGAGCGACCGAAAATTGCGCGCACACACAAAAAGTCGAGCGTGAAGTTACACACAAAACGTAGTTTCTATCATGTGTGGGGCAATTCTGCATTCAGCAGCTTTGACTGTGTGTGTACATAACCAAATGAGTCAAAAGGGAAACATTAGTCATGCCAAAAATATATGTATGCAAGCCGGAAAAAGCCAACCAGCCAGCCAGGCAGTCGGCCAGAGAATCTTTACTCTTTACATCTACCGTATCATAGTTCCATTCACATTCAATGATCATCTAGCTGAACTCTCTAACTCAGCCAATAATTTAATCAACTAACTTTCACTATTTTAATTATTTACTTAATTTAATATATTTCGGAAATCAGTTCAATAAATATTTTCACTCTTTAATTTATTTTATTCCTGACCTTGGAGAAATAATCAATTATAGCAGATTTTCTAATTTAATTTAATTTTGTTTAATTAAGCAGACCAGTTTAAAAATCGTTTATTTCTTTGCGATAGCTTATAAAAAGTTTATTAGCTTCAACAATTATTATTAACTGTTTTTTGTTTTTATTTAGGTCATAGCCAGAAGCTTTCATCACACGCTTTCAATTCTTGGTAAAAACAGCAAAAATTTCAAGAAAATTCATTAAAGCTTGAACTTGGGTCTGGGACAACAGCTGGCTGGCATCTGTTGAAATCGTAATAGAAATGCCAGAGGATGCCAAGGCAAATGTCGACGGAGCTGGTGGTGCAGTTGGCTGGCTGGCTGGTTGCCCCACCTGGTGGCTGCTTCAGGCATGCCCTAACTTTGGTGCCTTGTTAGTAGAAAACAATGTCAAACTCATTAGTGCTCCCAAAAGGATTTCTTTTTCAGTGTCGCCAAAAAGTATACACACACAGCACACACACACACACATACTCGCATACACACGCGCACACACACTCGCACACATTTGCGAGCAGGCGCTTTGAACTTCTTTTCTTCGCATTTACTTAATGGATTAATGAGATTTTTTGTTTGCCAAAGCCAACATCTTTGGCCAGGCTGCGCTTAAGCAAACGAGTAGCAGAAGAGACGCAGGTGACTTGAGTTGGTTTTCTCATTTTTTCATACTCTTCAGCTTCTTCTTCTTTTAAGCAAACATATTTCATATGCAAAGGTGCAAAATGCAAAGCGTATTTTTAGGTTAAAAGTTTACTAAAAGAAAACATATTCAACTTTTTAATGTTTTCTAGCTAAGCTTTAAGTACTTTAAATAAAACATAATGGAATTTTTAAATATTCAGACAATATCTAATGTTTTTATATAATTTTGTCTTTTGTTTTGTAAAATTGTACTCTGCATTCATTAATTTAAAGTAAACAAATGCTTTTTTAAATAAGCTAACTATAGTTAAAGCGATAACTACAACAAAATTGAATTGGGTAATCAAATTTTTAATTAGGTATTTTATAGTTATATGGTAACTTTTATTATTGCATTATTTCTTTTCCGTCTTAATGAAAAAAGTAACTGTTACATTTTATAAGAAAGTGGCAGCCCTAAACTTATAAATTACTAAAAGGTACCAACCCTCATTTACTCACCTTATTTGTCATATCTAACTAACGTAACAAATCCTTTAAGCTTAACATAAAGCAAAAAGCAGCCAGTCTTTGCACCAAATAAAAAGTTTAAAAGTGTACAAGTGAATAAAACGAGAATATGAAATACCCTACAGGGCAATAAATATTAGCTCAAAATACAAATGCATAGAAATATGGAATATTATTTCATACAAAGTATATTTGTATACATTTTTGATTTTATTAAGACAGAGGGTACTTACCTTCTATTAATTCGATTTTTTGAGCAAAAATATATTTTACTTTTCATATGAGGATTACAAATATGTATTTTTGTATGCCAAGGCAATAAAGAAGGCCAATCCATTGGCAACATAAACTCTGTTATATTATTCTTTCCACACGCTTAATATACCCTCTAATAAATACTATAACAGGGTGCACTTGAGACATGCTTCTTTTGCTGTCCCGCTAAGCGAATGCGTAAAGTGTTCCTGACACCTTTCGCTGCCACACGAGCCAAAGCCAAAGCCCCAGCCAAAGAGAGCGCGCCCCTCTTTAGTGTCATAATCACCCATATAGCAGTGGGTAAAGCTCTGACATTCATTTTTGCTTTTTTATGCTTTCAACACTCGACAGTGGCAGGCACAGGACATAAACAGAGCTCGACGAGCTGAGCAGCTGCCCCCGGGTCCAAGACACACAAATGACTTTGAATTATTTGTTTACCTGGGCCCACGAGCTGCTCAGCGCTTGGCCAGCTCCAGCGTTCTGTTAGTCCTGCTGCTGCTCCTGCTGAAGCTGCTGTTAGTATTGTTGACGCAGCTTTCGTCGGCTACCAAGCCCAATGGTGCGTAACAAATCGTAGCCATAAACTGGTCAAGGGGAGGGGGGCGATGAGCAGCCCAAGTGCTGCCATAATAATTCACAATTTTTCACAGTTAAGTGTCAGGCGAGGCAAAAAAAAATGCCAAACAAAGTGTTGTGCACAATTGTCGGTTACTAAGCGTCGCATTAAATCAAACGAGCGTCCCCTTCCGAAAATAAAACACGACCAAAATCCGAGACTTAATGCGCCGGCTCACGCTGCGTATGCGTAATGCTCCAGTTTGAATTTGAGGCATGAGGCACAAAGCACAGGTGCAGTGGAAGCTGCCACAGCTACAACACAATTACATGATTATGCATTTGCGTGTGCCATTCAAATGTCCTGCGCAGGCAACAATCAACTGGCAAGCGACAAACGGCATGATGTGGCATAGGGAAAAGACCACTGCTAGCGTCATGCAACATGCTGCATGCTCAGTGCTCAGTACTCAGCGCTCATATAATGCTGGCGGCATTTATTTGGCTGCCTGATGATGCCGCCTGCTGCATGTGCCGAGCTCCATGGGCGCCACTTCAAATGTCACCACAGACGTCAACTGCGGCAGTAAACAGGAACAGCAGAAAGCTGAGGGATGTGGAGGGCAGGGGCAGGGGACTCGGCTGCCAACTGGCCAAGTGAAAGGCGGCAATGTCGCCGCACGGTGCACATGCTAGCTTTAGCATCCAGCGGTGTTGTCTCCACATCCATCCTTGGCCATGTCCTTTGGGCTCAGCCTTCTCCACTTGTGTGCTCGTTTGATATGTGAGATGTTCTGTTTGTGCTTCTCGCTTGCAGCTATTTATCATAGTTTTGCATTGGCAGCACCAATAGTTATGTTTAGGCAACATGATATACCAAAACGAAAGGATTGTCCAAATATATATATATATATATATATATATATAAAAGCATATATATATTGAAAGCACAAGACAGCTATTGATATAAGTGCTACAACAAAGTGAGTTATTGATGGAACAGCCTTTTGAACTTAAGAGCTTTTAGAGCTTTCATACCTTTAAATTCTAATTAAATATGACAGTAACATTGCAAGCCCTTATTAGATGTATCAGAAGGAAGTCATCGACTCCTGTCAATCGTGCATATTTATTTGTGTTACTTTTTTTCCAGTTAGCCTAACCAACTTAAATTCTGATTTTTTTTAAGGAATGTTGAAGGTTTGGAAGTAACTCTCAGCTCCAATCGATATATTTCCGACAGTTTTAAAGAAAGAGTGCACCAAATTTTGCAGTTTTAGAGCTAGTGAACCCAAATTTTGAAGGCAGATTACTGATTACCTCCCTTTAATTAAATTCTTAGTGGACGAATTTGTCTCTTTAAAAGTTTAAAGCATAAAATATTTAAAGAATTTGCTTAAATTTCTAATCCGACACTTTATGACTAGTTAGTTGAAAAATGGCACTAGCAAAGAAAATAATTTAACTCCATTTTATACATTCTTGTTTTACAAAAGTAACTTTTTGAAAGTAACAGAAATCTTTCAAAAAATGTTCGGAACATTTTTTGACATACTGGAATCTGCTGCAAAGAGACAACAATGGGGACAAATAGCTTTTATGGTACAATCATACAAGCACCTAACATTATACATAATAAAAACCGAAAAATTTGAAAATAATTAATGTAGTTTTAGAGTCAATTTAGACATTTTTATACTCGTTCACGAAGTGAAAGAGTATATTGGTTTTGTGCAATGTCCGTCTTGCTGTCCGTCTGTCCGTCTGTCCATATGAACGCAATTATTTTCGCCGCTATTGAAGCTAGAGACTTGAAATTTTGGATATATACTCGTGTGTACCCGCGTCAGATAAA
>SCDY01000699.1:0-49246 GCA_004143825.1 Drosophila micromelanica | reverse complement strand
TATATATATATATATATATATATATATATATATATATATATATATATATATATATATATGTATATGCACATGCATGTTGCTTATTTATTTCAAATTATTGATACATTTTTAACGCTTTGCCGGGTCGGTCAACGCTGCGCGCCTCCAACTTTCTTGGCTGTGACGCAGCAGAGAGGCATAGCTATGTCTTATGTATGTTTCTCTGACTGTATCTGACGGTATCTGTATCTGTATCTGTATCTGTTTTCTATAGTTGTAAATATATATGTATGTGTATCTGTATCTGTTGCTGTTGCCGGCGACGGTCGGTTTTGCTTTTGAGACCCGATGCGCTGTGCTCGCCACGCAGCTGAAATCAGTTGACGCTCGACGCTGAGGCGATCAAGTTGTTTCAGTTTCTCTATATTATTCGAGCCGCTTAAAAAGTGAAGCAAGTAAAAAACGATTAACGGAATTGACTTTTGCTTTTGTATTAGGGGCATAAAAGAAAAGTGCAATTATTTTATATAATTGAATTAACTACGGAACCGTGTACTAATTTCTAAACACACACACACACACACACACACAAAGGTTTGTTTTACTGTATTTGTTGTTATTGTTTTTTATTTTTGTCATCTCAACCAATTGAAGGTCACAACACACAAAAACAAACTTTCTGCTTTTCTATGCAATTTCGTTGCATTTGATTCTTCTTTTTTTGTTGCTATATGAATTTATTTCCATACATGCTCGTAATTTCAAGTGTGTGTCGCCAACTGATAAGAAGCAAGCACATTTGCAAGGCGCACTTCTCTTATCAGCGCATTTTGAGATTCAGTCTTATAGTTTTTATTCTCGGTTCTTTGGTTATATAAATTGTATAAAATTTAAAAGTGTTGCATTTTACGAAAAAAAACAAATGGGAAACACAAAAAACCACGAGAAGAAGCAAAAATAAAAACAAACAAATATATAAAGAAGCGAAACAAAATTTAAATATTGGACTTTGTACCTTCGTGCCCAGCGCTAACTGAATTAATCAGAAAAAAAAACCCAAAGAGCAAACACTTATTTCTTGTTTTGCTGTGTCTCCGAGCTATACAAACAACAATAAATATATACTATATGAATATGTTATGTATTCACAAAAGCCGGTAGCGATCGTCTAGCAAAAAAATAATACGCATACGCCGCGTAGACGCCTAATCAAAAGTGGGTCAAACGAAAATAACAAACTTTTGTGTTTGTTGTTGCTGTTATTATTATTATTATTATTATCGTTGATTTGTATTGATATTGTTGCCGCTGCTGCATTGGCCTTCGGTTGCAGGCCTCTCTTCATGTCGAGTTTAAGCCAAGGTTCATGTTTAGACAGAAAACAACTTTTAAAGTTTGTTGCCAACAAAACCAACCCATAAACCAAATGTTGTCTTGCCAGTTATCTTCGCAAGTCACACACACACACGCACACACAAGCACACTCGCTCACTTTTCTAATAAACAATTAGTATGCACACAAACAATGCAAAAATAGCTATTAAATGCGCTCGCGCAAAACACTTGATAAGTCAACAACGTGTTTGAGCTTCTATCAACAATTAGTTGTTGTGGCTATTTCAGTTATTATTTCAATCAAGTGCCTATTGACAGAATGAAAAAACAAATCAATGGCCAATAAATAGTTGCCTCTCCCCTCAGTTCAGCACAGATTTCGAGCTTCGCTTGCCATCTTATGCTCTTGTCTGGGGTTATCAGGAGAGCTTCTCCGTGACGTCAATCAACAATTGCTTGTATATTTGTTATGACATTGCCATTGTGAGCGGCGGCGCATTTTCCACAGTTCTCCTACTCTATAATTAACAAAGAATACGCGAGGATTACAAAACACTTGCTTGAGCCCTGTAAACAATATCAAAGTACAACAATCAAAGGCTAACGACTGCGTCAATTCCAAAGTGCATTTATGTTTACACATTTCACATCTGAGAGATTTTCAGTGTTTTAAACGTAGACTCGCAAAACTGTTTAAATATTTTATAAGCTGATTTCAAAAATCATTCGATTGAACGTTTTTTAACTTGTGTTCTAACTGGTGCATAAAAACTGCCAACGAAAATATGCAATGGTCGACGTCATCGTCTTCTGAATTTTCCATTTGCTTGTTAGTAATAGAAATAAACTAAGAACTTTCTTTGCAATTATGTAAGAAACGTATTGGAACCCCCACGTGTGCAACTTATATTCTGTTTCCACACTTTCTGTTGTGTTGTGTCGTCTTTCTTTTGTAAATGTTTTCACTTTCATTTTCCCTCTATTGTTATCAAACTAACTTTGCTATGCCCATTTCTGGTCTTGCTTACTGAAACCACAATTGCTCCTCTCTTCTATCTATGATCCGTGAGAACTCTCTCTATTCTTTTTTATTCTCAATCAAATCATTAATCTACTTTTACTCTTCATCAGCGACACTCTATTTTCTAATTCACGCTCTATCAGATACCGCCGCTCTCTGCAATTCTCAAGAGTTTACAGGTTTTGGTTATTGTTCTTTACACTTTCTATCTCTCTCTATGTCTTAATTACTCTGTTGTTTTGTCGTTTAATTTCTAAAATCAAAAAGGTATTTATTGCTTTAAGTTAGAAATTGACTCATATAGAGCGTCTGGTAATTCGGTAGATAAGCTGCAGTTATCAGTTTAATTAATTAAGTCCGAAAGCAGTCAATAAACTGTCTAAATCCGTAAGCAACGTTAACGACTAAATAATAATGTACTCAATTGCGATAGATGTAAAGCAATATAAGTAATATATTTATGTATGATTAAGCCCCGTATCTAATCTATACTTGTTTTTTGTCAAATTTCAGCGCTATTTGGTAGAAATTAATCGCAGGTATGGCTGAAGCCCATGCCGCCGTCGCCTTCTCGTTTTCGATCACCCACGAGGGCTTCGACATCAACTATGACCACGAGGTGCTCAACCTGGTGTTCAATTCGGGAGTGCGCTCCTGGAAGAAACGCATTGCGCGTGCCAGGGTTAGATTAACTATAAATAACCTAAGTTGAGCTATTGATTAATTTAAGGGTATTTGCAGAATGGCATTCGGAATGGTGTGTATCCGGCCCACATACAAAGCCTCTGGCTTATCACGGCCATTGCGCTGGGCCTGCACTTTGCGGGCTATCAGGCGCCCTTCAATCTGACCAACAAAGTTCTGGTGTATATGCCCAGCAACACGTGGAACTGGCAGATCACCGCCTGCTTCTTGGCCGCACTTATTGTCTGGCTTTGCATATGCTTCACCATGCGCTACACGCTGAAGGTGCTGCTCATGTACAAGGGCTGGATGTATGAGTCAAGGGCCCCAGGGAGTCGCGTCTCCTTGCGCACCATGCTCTGGGTGGCCGTGGTGCGTGTGCTGTCCAGTTGGAACAAGCCGGGTCTGTACAGTTTTCAGGGCTCGCTGCCACGCCTACCGCTGCCCTCTGTACACGATACAATGAAGCGTTATTTGCGCTCAGTGCGGCCGCTGCTGGATGATCAGAACTACGAACGCATGCAAAGATTGGCCACAGAGTTTGAGCAGACAATTGGCAAGAAACTGCAATTGTATCTATTGCTAAAGAGCTGGACGTCCACCAACTACGTCTCCGATTGGTGGGAGGAGTACGTCTATCTGCGCGGTCGCAGTCCCCTTTGTGTGAACAGCAATTTCTATGGCACCGATGCCATCTTCATGAATCTCACCAACGTTCAGTCGGCACGGGCCGCCAATGTCATCTCGCTGCTGCTCAACTTCAGGCGTCTCATTGAGCACCAGGAGCTGCAGCCAATTATGGTGCAGGGCATGATACCGCTCTGCTCCTGGCAATATGAGCGCACCTTCAACACGGTTCGCGTACCGGGCTTGGAAACGGATCGCATTGTTCACTACCGGGACTCCAATCACATTGTGGTGTTGCACAAGGGCTGCTACTACAAGATGATTATTTACTACAAGGGCCGCATTCTGCGTCCATGCGAGCTGCAAGTGTGAGTCAATGAAGGACTCGCATCCACGTTCATCTATATTTATATTATTTTTCTGTCACAGTCAAATCAAGGATATACTCGAAGCCAAGGCCAGTCCATTGGACGGTGAGGAGCATTTGGCTGCTTTGACCGCCTGGAATCGCTCCAAATGGGCCGAGGCACGCAACACTTTCTTCTCACGCGGCATTAACCACACCTCGCTGCGCACCATTGAATCCGCGGCATTTGTGCTCTCCCTGGACGATGAGCCCTTCGAGTTTGATCTGGCTCGTCCGGAGCTGTTGGACTCGTTTGGCAAGAAGCTTCTCCATGGCAACGGCTACAATCGTTGGTTCGACAAATCCTTCACCGTCTGCGTTGGCAACAATGGCCGCGTCGGATTTAATGCTGAACACACGTGGTAAGTGAACCGTATAAATATGGGAACTATTTCTTTCCAGGCAAAACAAACATTTTTCTTCTGATAGCCTTGCAGAGACATTATTCAATTTATTATATGATTTTGTCACGAACCTGTGATATATTGAAAAAGATATCTCAGACTTAAAACTTTCGTCATTTCATGTCTTTTGCAGTATCCATATTCGTAATAGAATACAGATGTCAAAATGAAAAATTTCTAATTTAACAACTCGTCATATTATAATGCTTTCAATATATATATTATGTCTTTTCTATCTATCTGATCTCTCTGCAAGCATATTTCATCTTCGGCTAACCGAGGATTAAATTTATTCTTTCGTTTATTTTGCATCTCTATAACTTTTATATAAATTGTGTAAAAAAGGTCTGACGCTGCCATCGCCTCACACATGTGGGAGAATCTGATTATCGATGATCTTGAAAGTGACGGGTAAATGCTCCGACAACATATACAGCGTTTAATGTTTGCTGGTGTCGGTTTGGTTGCGTTAGTTTACAGATATATATTTTATATATTGCCCTAATTTTATAATACCATATTCATTATAATCTTGGTTGTGGCTTAATCGTTTAAATTTATGCATTTTTTATAGGGCGGACGCACCGGTTATGGGACATCTATGGGAATATATATTTGGTGATGATATTGATGGGTAAAAAGCCAATACTAATACTGATTAAGGAATCGAAGCAAAAGAAAACCTCCTTCTGAGCTATTTGATTACACTTACGAGTATAATTAAATTTTTGCTAACGGTTCTTTACTTTATGACTAATTATTAACCCATATTCGACCAGACTAACCAACTACGCTTTAAATGTTCCATTCTTTGTGCATTACTCTCGACTAATCCCACCATATAACACTCCAACAGATATGACGAAACGGGCAATACGAAAGGTACACCGGAATTTGCGCCGCCGACACCCACACGTCTCAACTGGGACCTAAAGCCGTGTCTATCACAGATTGAGGAGGCCACCATCTGTGCCACGAAGCTGGTCAATGAGGTCGATCTGCGCATATTAGTACACCAGGAGTACGGCAAGGGCTTCATGAAGAAGTGCCGCCTATCGCCAGATGCCTACATACAGATGGCACTACAATTGGCCTATTATCGCGATGCCGGACGCTTTTCATTGACGTATGAGGCTTCCATGACGCGCCTGTTCCGCGAAGGACGCACTGAAACTGTGCGGCCCTGCACCATAGAGTCGTCGGCATGGGTAAAGGCCATGCAGGATCCCAACACAACGGTAGACATTCAATAACATTTTTACGTGTTTTCCAAACTTAAATTCATTTAATTAAATTTTTTAATTTTAGAACGATCATCGTGTGCAGCTGCTGAAAGAAGCCTGCGATCGTCATCAGTTGGGCTATCAGGATGCCATGTGCGGCGCTGGCATTGATCGGCATCTGTTCTGTTTGTATGTCGTCTCAAAGTATCTGGAAGTGGACTCACCCTTCCTCAACGAGGTGCTCAGCGAACCCTGGCGCCTGTCAACTAGTCAAACGCCACATGGCCAGACGCCCAAAATGGATTTGAAGAAGCATCCGAACTGCATTAGCGCCGGCGGCGGTTTTGGACCTGTCGCCGATGATGGTTATGGTGTTTCCTATATCATAGCCGGTGAAAATTTGATATTCTTCCATATCTCTGCAAAGTCTACGTGTCCACAAACGGTATGTCAAATAAATTTTAAAAAATAATTTGAAATCTAATAAAATTCTAATTTCAGGATGTGCATCGATTTTCTGAGAATATTTGCCAGGCTTTGGCCGACATTCGCAGCATGTTCGAGCAGCACATGAAGGATCACCCGAAGCCCGCCAAGTCCATCACCAATGGCGTGTCCAAATAATGCATAGTCCTATTTGTAGTGAAACTCTTGCGAGATTGTAAGATTTTAAGCATTTGTTTTTACTTTTCTAGTTATTCGTTTTTACAATCATCAAACATATTGTCTATTATAAGTCAATCAATCAATCTTAAGTGCAAAAGTGTTCGAAAGACGTTTTAAATCAAAATTCACGCGAAATGAGCAATGCAATCATATATATATATATACAAACTGAAAAAAAATTTGTGTGACAACTTGGCTGATTTAAATGTATATCTAGTTTTAGCAGCTTTTGCACAATTAGCTGTTTCTCAATTAATTAGTACGTAAATGAAAACAAAAATATCATTTAAATCTAAGTTCTAGAAAATATATGCAAAATGCATTAGTTAATGCAAACCAAATTGACTTTTAATCACGCCGCTAGCGGATTTGCGTGTATGGTTACACCGTTGATTTTCTTATCCACGTGCGGGCGGTAGTTTTTGGGATTAACGGGCAACTTTTCCAGTTCATCGAGTGCATCAAATCCATCAATCATACGACCAAAGAGCGTGTACTTCAAGTCCAGATTCGGTTGTGCAGCGTACGTAATGAAAAATTGGCTGGCATTAGCATTGGGGCCATTATTCGCCATGGAGACCATGCCTCTATCAGTGTGCTGAAATCAATATCTATAGCATTTTCTTTCAATGTAAGTGATTGTATTGCCTTACCTTAATGGTTTCCTTGAATTCGTCATCGAACTTGGTGCCCCAAATGGATTGGCCATTCTTGCCTGTGTTTGTTGGATCGCCGGTCTGCACAATGAATCCCTTGATATTCCTTATGAAGCAACAGCCGCTGTAATAGTCACTTGCGCACAGAGCCAAGAAGTTTTCACATGCCTTCGGACAGGCCTCGCAAAAGAGTTCGATTTTGATGTCGCCGACGTCGGTATGTAAGGTGACAGACTAAAAATACATTGATTAATATAAAGTTTGGCAAAAGGCGGCGTTTGTTTACCATTTTAGCAGATGTGCCTCGAATTTCGACTTCGAAATGTATTAAGTTGGCTGCTGTTGCATCCGATATATCGTGAGCATAGCCGCAGAGCTGTATCGGCGGTATGTTATCGATTTAAAAATGTTTGATATCGATGCAACGATGTTTTCATTGCAAGGCACATCGCTGGCTGAGTTTTGGGCGCGAAGTCAGCATTCCTCTACAGCAAAATAATACTTTAAGTAAGTTATTAAATAATCAAGAATGAAGTGCAAAATACCCGAAATCTCTTGGCACAATCGCGACCCAGTGCTAAGCGTAGATATACAGTCCAACAGCGCGGGCTTAACTGCACCCACAATGTGCCGCCTCGCCTCGGGCGGCACCGATGCTCACGTACTCATTTGGTACGTAAACCAAAGCGAAGGAGGCGAGGGCGTTGAACTGGAACTGGCGGCGGATTTGGCGAGGCATCAGCGTGCCGTTAATACAGTGCGCTGGTCACCCAACGGTGAACTTCTGGCCTCTGGCGACGACGAGAGTGTTGTCTTTATATGGAAGCAGAAAGCAGAACATGAAGTGGTAAACATTGTGGATGCCGATGGCAATTGTGAACAGGATCGGGAAGTGTGGCTGACGCTGAAGGTGTTGCGTGGCCATCGGGAAGATGTCTACGACTTAAGCTGGGCGCCCAATTCACAGTTTTTAGTGACCGGCTCTGTGGACAACACGGCCATGCTATGGGATGTGCATAAAGGCAAGTCCTTGGCCATTTTGGATGATCACAAGGGATATGTGCAGGGCGTGGCCTGGGATCCGTGTAACCAGTTCATAGCTACCATGAGCACGGACAGGTAAGTGATTTGTTTATCTGTTGAGGTTTTATTTTTAACTCATGAATTCTTGCAGGCATTTGCGAGTTTTTGATGCCAATACTCGCCGTGTCCTTCATCGCGTCAGCAAGTCCACTCTGCCTGTTAAGGAGGGGCACGAGCTGCACGGCCGTAGCATACGTCTGTACCACGATGGCACGCTGCAGACCTTCTTCAGGCGGCTTTGCTTCACGCCTGATGGAAAACTGTTGCTCACGCCCGCTGGCGTGACAGATTACGATGGCGTGCTGAAGCCCACGAATGCCACCTACGGGTACAGTCGCTACGATCTGAGTAGGCCGGCTTTTGTGCTGCCCTTCCCCAATGAATACACCGTGGCGGTGCGCTGTTCACCCGTGCTGTACCGTCTGCGACCGTACAATGCTGACAAGAATCCGCCCATTATCACGCTGCCGTATCGCATGATCTATGCGGTGGCCACCAAGAATTCGGTGTTCTTCTACGACACGCAGCAGGCAGTGCCGTTTGCCATCGTCTCCAACATACACTACACACGATTAACTGATCTGGCCTGGTCGAATGATGGCAATGTGCTGATCGTCTCCAGCACCGATGGCTTCTGTTCCCTGCTGACCTTCGGCGAAAACGAGCTGGGCGAGCGCTATGAAGAAATGGATGCAGTGCTGTGCGCTGCCGCTAAAACATCAGAGAATGCGCCGCAGCGCATTCGTAAAATCAAAAAGCAAAAGCTTCGCAAGCCCTCGTCGGATGAGTCAGCCACGCGTCGTCCGCTGCAGGAGAAGCTCAAACCCAATAGCACGGACACAAAGCTCAACAAGAGCACAACAAATGAGTGCAAAGAAATGGGAGAAACTGACCTGGAAGCGGAGAACGATTCGTCGCTGCAGAGTAGCAGCTCGGCAACGTCTTCCAGCAGCCCCAAGGCTGTGGCCAAAACAGAAGTGAAACCCACGCCCATTGCCTTCAGGCGTTCGCCGCGCAAAGTGACGGAGCCCACACCCATTGCAATACGCCGTTCGCCGCGGAAAACCACAGATGTCACGACCACAGCGGCGGTTGCTATTAAGCGCAAAGCCAGCGATGATGCGGAGCCGGTGCAGGGCAAGCCCAAGCAGCTGATTGGTGTGCTGCACAAGCCCATCGAAGCGGTGCTCGACAAGGAGATCATCAGTTCGGACGAGAAGTTCGAGTCGCCGGAGAAGAAGTCCAGGCCGGCCACACCCATACAGGTGCGCCGGCAACCACGCACGCCGGGCAGTAGCAACAACAACAGCAACCACAGCAGCACGAAAACACCCAGCAGACTGTCCGCCAAAAATGCCACGCCGATTGCTGTACGCCGTACGCCACGTGTCCTCATCGACGTGCCTGTGGTAAATGCGCCTGTGGTCGTCGAGGAGGCCATGGACGCCTGGCCGCTTGCCATGGAAGGCGTAAGTCCGCTGCCAGCGGCCCCAGCGGAGAAATCGCCGTGCAAAAAGTTGAGCGAGGCGAAAAAGCCGCAGGAGACAGAGCTGGCTATGAGCGAGGCGACTTGTGAGCGCACCGAGGACATACGCCTGGTCTACGAGGATACACAAGAGGAGGGCATGACGCCGGTGAAGACAGCACCCGATGCAGCTGCAGCAGCACCGAAAGCGGCTGCGATTGCCTCGCCAAAAATAACCTCGCCAAACGCCAAGACGCCGCGCCGCGTGTCCTTGCGCACGATTTCGACGCCCAAGTCCAAAAAGAAATTGCTAGAGTAGATAATTTTGTTAGCATACGACAGATTTAGCCTAAGCCTAAAACAGATTTATATCATGTTTATATTTAAATAAAACGCACACACACAGACGACAACAGAAGAGGCAACTTCCTGACAATCTGCCTGCCTTTCAGATGAACAACCTCGAAGAGTGCCTGGCGCACGCCGATCTGCCACTCAACAGCCCCTCTGGGCAGGACGTGGTCAGCACACAAATTCTTGCCGGGAACTCGCTGCTGCTAATCGATGCAGCCAAACGACAGTTGGATGACTATCTGCTGCCCCTGTGCCAGCTCATGGAGCGAAGTGGATGGCAGCACAAGACTCTTGTGGTGGTGGCCACGCGAAAACGTTGGTTGGAGCTGAGCACGCAGTTTGAGCGGCTGCTGGGCAGCCGGGCAGACATTCGCCTGCCGGAGGCACAGTCCTCTGTGCTGTTCCAGCGGACTGGCCTGCTGTTGGCCACCACGGCGCAGCTCAGCTCAGCTTTGCTGCCAACTGACGCACACTGGGACTGCTTGGTTCTTGATGAACTGGAGCGGCTGCAGGCTTATGGCGGCAACTGCTTCGAGGCGCTCAAGTTGGCACTCTTCGGGCTAAACAGCCGGATGCAACTGTTGGTGACCACGCGGCTCTGGTTGGACGCACCAATAAACCAACTGTTGCAGCACGCCAAGCGACCGCTGCTGTTGTTGTTCAGGCACCGCTGGAGGCGGCAGTCTATGGTGGCCTCGAACTGCAAGTGGAACTGGGCGATGGCTTGGAGCAGCAGCTGCAGCAGCTGGAAGACTACCTGATGTTGCATCCATACGAAAAGCAACGCACGCTCATCTATTGCGAAAGAGAGGCGGATGTGCAGGCGCTGCAGCAGCAACTGCCGCAGGATGCGTGCCTGCTGCATCGCGGACGCAAGGATTTGGCACGCATTGAGCGATGGCAGCGACAGGTAAACAACTGATGCATAAAAAACTGGAATCTTCCCATCAAATATTTGATATTTGTACAGGATTCGGGCAAAATATTGCTGCTGCGCGCACATGCACCCGAGTTGCACGTGGACAACGTACAGTCTCTCATACACTTCAACATGCCGCCCACTTGGAGCCAGTGCAGCAGGCGATTTGCCGTCTTTAAAACCCAAATACCCAATCGACTGTTGCCTGCTGATGCAGCCAAGCCACAGCTGCAGACGCTCCTGCTCCTGGATAAGCGGAGTCAGCGAATGTTGCCACAGCTAGCGAGTTCATGCAACAACATGGACAGCTCGTTGGTCGGAAGCTGGCCGAGGCACACGCCCAGCTGCAGGCAGCACGGGAGGCAACCTTGGCGGCGCGTCACTGTGTCCTTTGTCCGGTGCTGTTGCTGTACGGCCGCTGCCAGACGCCTACCTGCCAATATCGACATCTGCTGTCGGACAGCGATAAAAACTGTGCGACTGTACCAAGCGAAGGATTCATTCGCTTTCAGCTGCTCAAGGTGAGTTTGAAGCAGGAGTTTAGCGTGTAAATAGCTAGAATAGGGTCAACATTATTTTTTAAAACTTAAACCATATAGAGATGATGAACTGGAGAATTACTTATCGGCGGAAGAAACCTTAAATAGCATTGATAATGAAATTGATTTAGAATGATGAGAATATTGTAAACGGGCTTAAAGTCTGCGATTTTTAAGATTGTCTTTCGATAACCTATATCACGCAGCTTGGAATTTCAGCCTAGTTAAATCTTACAAAAAGTCGTGCAACGCAGAATTAAAACTCTCAGATCCCATCAAAGATACATCATTGCGATCATAACGAGTGAAAATAAAATAGCCAGCTCCACTTGTCCATCTGTCTGAATGTACCATCGCTCCTCCTTAAATTTGTATTGCATCTCGCTGAGTATTTCTTGCCATATTTGTATCAAATTCAGCCTGTGTTTCAAAAGCTGAAAATTCATTCAAGAAGTACAAATCCAACCAAATCCGCACTTATTAACTATTTTTTGGTTACAGATCTGCACACCCTCCCACTTTGCGGTGCGTCTGGTTGCTCATCGAGCAACAGTTGAATCCCCCTGGCAAGAGCTGCCCAAGCAACAGTTGTATTTGGACTTGCAGCAGCAATTGAGTAGCTACTATGCCGCGCCAGAACATTGGGTGACACCCGCTCTGCCAGAGCTGCAACAGATTTGCGTGCGTCGAATGGGCGATAACTTTTACGAGCGTGTTTGCGTCACCTTTGTGCCTCCTGCTGCTGCCGAACAACACATCAATTTGACTGTGCGCGTCAAGCATTTGGACTTGAACACGGTCATCTGCCATGCCAAGGTCGCGGAGCTGCTGGTTTGCCCCTTGGCTTTGAGGCAATTCGAGGCGTTGGCCTTGGACGTGCGTCTGGCTGGCCTGGTGCCCTACGATGGCGAGGAGATTTGGCAGTGCAGCGACTTAAAGCCAATTTCCGACCTACTGCATCCTGGTGGCATCTATGAAGCAAATGTTTTCTGTTCTTTATCGCATACCATATTTGTGACCAATCTGCAGCTGGAGTCGTTTGACTTTGTGGAGCAACTGCAAAGTCAAAACCTGGGCAAGTTTGATGTCGAAGTAAAGGATTGTTTAAAGGACTTGGTGACGGCTGTTACGAATTTTTAATTAAAATTAGTTTATTTAATCGAAGCAACTAATTTGAAATATGTAGACCAAAAATATAATTAAAAAAATGTTTCTTGGGTGTTTGAAATATGATACCTATGATACATGTCAAAATAATTCTCAATCTTGGCATGATTTTTGACAACAAATTAGACCCCCTCAGAATCAGGGTAAAGGTTTTTTATACCATTTGTGGCCAGAAAAATCGATTATAAATGCAAACTCACAATTTTAAATTTTGAAAAAAATTTTTTCAAAAATACATAAGGGAGAGACATGCTTTTTATAAAAAAAAATCAAAAAAATTTTTTTTTCAAAAATATATCTGTTTTAAATGTAGAATTGATCTAATTGAAAAATCATGACCAGAATGCCATCAAATATGAAAGTCGGTTCAGTTTTGACAAATCTATGGGTGTTTTAAACATGCGACCTATGGGTCTGAATGTCCAGATTTTTTTCAATTCTGACAACAAATTTGATTTCCCTCAGAATTTAAATGATGTTTCTTATATGAGAGATACTGGAAATATCTGAATACCAATTAATATCCTTCTAAGTGTTTGTGTTTTTTTATTTTTAATTTTTATTTAAATTTTAGATGATCTAACATTTTGAGTTTCTTTTACATACAAACATTTTGTTTTGTTTATTTTCATTTATTTTGTATTTGTTTTTGTTGTATTATAATTTTAGTTTATAATTTATATTAAATTTGTAATTCAACGATTTAATTTACCTTTATTATGTCACTTTAGTAATTTGTTGTTTTTTTTTTGTATTTTTGTGATTTTTAATTTGCTTTTGCTCGTTTCACATAAAAACTGCTGCTCAAGGGCTTGGTTCATACATTGTTCGTACACGAGAAATGCAAAAGATGATTTATTTATGTACTTTATTTAACTCGCGCTGAATTTATAATATTCTAAATTCATTGGACATACAAATACATCAAAAATGGGGTTTTTTGGTTTTGATTAAATATGGCAAATCAATTTGCTGTGTACTGTGTATATAAAGGGACAACAAAAGCAATTCGAATTGGGCTAAAAATTAGATACATCATCTAAAGTTTGTCTAACTATAAACTGGTTCCACATTTCGCTACCCAATCTACATCTCATTACAAACTTGAACATTTTTGCTGTTGTTGTTGTTGTTGCCGTAGCGTTGAGTTCTTGTTATTAAACTTTATTATAATTATATTTCTATGATTTTTTTTGCACAAATCAAAGTTTGTTTTGTATCTTATAAATTTTAACTGCTATTAAAGTAATAGTTGATTCTTTCACTTTAGTAGTGGTGCAGTTTGTGTGTGTGTAAGAGTGTGTATGAGTGTGTGTGTTACATATCGGAGCAAAAACTTGTATGAGCCTTTTTTTTAGAAAAATATTAGTTACATGTTTGTTATATTCGACTTTTAAGTGTACTTTTAATTATTATTTATGGAAAATATGCAAAGAGTTTAGTATTATTATTTCTTTTAATTTGTAGTTTGTTTCGACAAAGTATGGTATATGTATATGTATTATGTATTATGCTAATTCATATATGTACTATTATGTATTATGTAAATTGTAGATATTTTTTGTTATCTTGTAAAGTTACAAAGGTGAGCTAGACGATCTCTAAGTTTGAAGAAAAATTATAGTCGGTTTTGTATGAGTATTTAAAATATAAAATAAGGAAAGTCTTTTTCGTTATGCTTTATGGGTATGTAGTTAGAAGTACGCTTCCGCTTACATAGTTTACGAGAAAAATATAGTACATATATGATGTTAGTTCTGCTTTTTCTGTTCACTAAATATATATTTAAATATATATATATGTATATATATATAAAGATCGTTTGTTTCATTTGTTACTTTTGTTTTGTTTTTTATCATAGTTAAATGAATAAGTTCTTGTGGTTTTTATAATATTTATAAATTACATCAGTTGTAGTTACAAGTATTTGTTTGTTTTTTTCTGTTGAATTAAATTTTCAATAAATATATTTGATTTATATATAATTACATACAGTTTAGTCAACTTAGAAGAGTTAACTCCAGTTGTTCTTATGCTCTTTTTTTTTAGTTTGTAAACATGGTCTTGGAATAAGCGTTGTGTGTGTGTGTGTGTGTGTGTGTGTGTGAGTGTGAGTGTGTGCGTTGCCTGGGTCAATATCGGCATCCAATAAAATTTGATATTTTTTCTAAATTGTTTGCAGCTCAATTAACCAGCTGTAAGAAAAATGTGGATAATAAAGAGTTTGGCTGTTTGTTTTGTTTTTGAATAAATAGTTTTTATTTGAAAATGATTTTTTTTATTTTTTTTGTATTTTGGTAGAATTTTACAAGTTGAATGAAAAATACATACGATAAATATTACAGTGTCTGTTGTGGTTGTTGTATTTGTGGTTTTGGGTAGGTTTAAGGAGTGTTTGGGTTTGTTGTTAATTTCGTTTGTTGTCAAATTGCATTGCGTATGCTTAGAAAACTGCTCATAAAATGGCATTCAACTACAAAAGTATCTCGTAGATACACAATGTAACTACACAAGTGTCTACGAATAATTTGTTGTTCAACAACTTTTGTATAGTTTACACACTGGTTTTGCTTTAAGTGTATTTTGGTTTGATTTATGAGATATTCGCTTAAGTGTTGAAACAATCTTATCAAGCAAAAATGGCTTCAAATTGTTAAATGATATTTATTTTGCTAATAAACTTACTAAATTGTTGTTTTTAAGTTGCGTGTTGCATCATGGGTTTACATAAATAAGGCTTACAAACTATAAAACATAAATGGATTTCGCATAGAGCAAGAGCACAAAATTGCAAAAAACATACTAATTAGTACATAGGGAGAAAAAAGGAATTCGGATAGAGAGTTATAGATTCGGAGTAGAGGGGAAATTAGGAGAAAAGAGAGCTGTTGTATAATATACAAAAATACTATAAAATAACAATATTTCAATTCATTGTGTAAAATCAAAATGCACAATCATACATACATATATAAATAAAGAAGTTGCATATGCATATGCATAAATACAGTAATAAGTGTGTATAAATAAGTCTAAACAAAATTAACAGCTGCAACCGCACAGTGTTAAATGCCATTCACTAAATACAATAAATGTTACAATTAATATTATTATTATTATTATTATTTATATTATTTTATATATAGTATGTATATGCTTTATAAATATTACATACAATGCGTTTTACAATGAACTGTTTTCTATTTTGAGATATTTCTTCCCTTTCGTTCTATTTGCTCAGTTGCTATTGCGAGTTTCTCTGTGTGTCAAAGTTTCGATAGAATTACATATATAAAAAAGATACAATCGTATGTGGCTTTATAAATGCAACAAAATTATATTAATTACAATAAATTAGTGTACAAAAAATTAAAGTTAGTTTGTTTGTGTGTACGTTTCTTTGTGCGTGATGTGTGAGTGTGTGTGTTTCTGTGTGTGTGTGTGCGTGCGATTTGTAGCTGCAACAGCTCGTTTCTCAATTCTTATATATATGTATGTTCATATATATATAGACACACACACACACACGAATTTCAACAAATTACAATTTATACATCGATCTATAGAATCAATCGAATTATGGCTGGCTGGCTGCATCAAATTCGCAACTTTTGATACTAAATACAAATAGTTTAGAGAGAGTTTTCTTTAATTGTTGTCCGGTTTTTTTTGTTCCTTTCATTATTCGTGTGTTTATCAATTTAAATTAGGCCTTATATAGTAAAGTTTTACGTTCTTTTCATGTTGTTTTTTTGTTTTGTTTTTTGGTTTGTTCATTTGCTTTATCATTACGTTATGCTTTAGATTTTATTTTATTTAGTAATTTTTTGTTACGCTTCATTTAATAATAATTATATGCATTTTGCTAATTCATTGCCCAGGGTTTGTTTTTTGTTTTTGTTGATTTTGTTGCATGTTTTAATTTGCGCAAAGAGTTTGTAAACATTGAACTTAAGCCTAAACAAGCATGGGAAATGCAGCGTTGATGGCATGAATAATTTCAAAGAGATTGCAACAGGAAACATTTAATATATATATATATATAATATAATATTTATATACTTAGATGCCGGTATATATGCGCTCTATATATATATATATATATATAAATGTATATATATATACATACTTTGTTCAATTCGTTACTTTTCTTTTGGTTTAAACTTTTTGTGTTTTTCGTATGTTTTGTTTTTGTTTTTAATAAATACACGAGAAACTAAACTACACATAAATTATGAAATTCTATAAAATTATTCAGACCAAACAACAACTACATATTATGCATTAATGCTTCCGTTGTGTGTGTGTGTTTGTGTGTGTGTGTGTGTGTGTTTGTATTTGTGCGTCTGCGTATGTGTGTGTGCGTTTCATGTCATACATGTAGCTTGCATGATGCAAATGTAATGCAAATATAGGAAATGCTCTTCAATATGTTTGAATTTCTGCTTCAGTTACTTTTCATTTTTTTCTCGCTTTTCTGCTGCCTCATCAACTAACTCTTGTCCTCAACAATTTTTAAAGCACATACATATACTCATGCTCCTGTATAGGTGTATGTTGCAACAAATAAAAGTTCTTTGGGCTTTGCTTTTGCTTGGTGTGTGTGTGTGTTTGTGTGTGTGTTGTGTGTTGTTTGTTTTGTTGGTTCTATCATCATTTGCTTTTCTTTTCTTTTATCAATGCTGGTGGGTTGTTGTGCTCCCGCGCTGTACTCTTTTGTTACTTATTTTTTTTGTTTTTCTTGTTTTTGTTTCTGTTTTGTAATACCGTAACGGTTCCCGCTTCGCCCCGCCATCAGGTCTTAGTACAGGCCACAGCCGCGCAGATTGTTTGCTATGATGACATCGGTGACAGCATCGAATACAAATTGGATGTTGTTGGTGTCCGTGGCGCACGTCATGTGGCAGTAGATTTCTTTCGAGGTTGATTTGTTTTTCGCTTCGAACTGGGCCTGAATGTAGGCAGCCGCCTCGCCGTACTCCTGGCCACCTAAATTCGACAACAACAAAACGAAAATTAATTAGCCATTAATTATGGAAAATCCACTTTGGTAACTTACCTGTGTATTCGGGAAAGCAAATCGTCAGCGGACTCTTGCGTATCTTCTCCTCGAACAGATCCTTCTTGTTCAGGAACAGTATAATCGAGGTATCCGTGAACCATTTGTTATTGCAAATGGAATCGAACAGCTTCAGCGACTCTTGCATGCGGTTCTGTGTTCAAAAACAAGATAGTTGTGTATTTTGGTTTCTAGGGAATATCCCTAATGCATTGACTTACCGTAGTTTCGTCCTCATGCAAGACCTGATCGTATTCAGACATGGCCACGCAGAAAATAATCGCTGTCACATCCTCAAAGCAATGTATCCATTTCTTGCGCTCAGATCGCTGGCCGCCCACATCAAACAATCTGCAAATGGGCGTGGCAGTTTAGTTAATTTTGTTACTTTGTGTGAATTGTACGTATTGTATTTTGGGATCCAATCTAAAGGTGCCAATCGAATTTCCTACGTGGTGTAAGTTAAAAAAAAATCTCTTCGCGAACCTTAAAGAAAAATAATCTTAAGAAATGTAATTATTTAGAAAGTAGCTCTAACAATATCCTTTCACCCTTATGATGTATGAGATCATCATAAAGTTGCGATTCAAATTTAATTTTGTTGCATTCAATTAAAACTTACAATATTATGAAACACTCTAATAATAACCGCAATGTTATGAAATTTGTTGTCTTCGTGATATTTTGTGATATTTTTTCCGCTAATCAAGCATTAATAAAATTGTGGTAAAGTTGATTTCACTTAATTATTAAATTCCTAATATTTTAAACAAATATCAACTTGATGCTTTCTTTTCTTATTTAATAACCCCTTGTTTTTTACGTACTTAAAGTTGAGATTTTTGAAGGAGAAATGAACCTCCACAATGCCGGTGGTCTTGACTCGGGTGCGCAAGATATCCTGCTCGGTTGGCTGATAGTCCTTCGCGCCTAACCGATCCAAATCATCCAGGAAACTGTAAAGAGCAAAAAGCAAGACAATCATTAGTAGGGACATGACCTCTTCATAGTTATAGAAGGAAGGAGGCAGACAAATGTTTAACTTGGTGCAGCTGGCGGCGGGGCAAAAACACAATTTGATGTGTTGCCGAAGCGCTGTGTAAACAATTAAAGCGTAGCACAAATTCAGGCGCCGGCAAGTGGAAATACATGCCTATGTACAAAAACAAAAAAGACAAAACATCTACAAGATACAAAGATGTGCCTAGATAAACATGTGCCAGTTGTGGCATCAAGTTTCGCAAGTGTATTTTATTTATGGCCTCATAATTAGTTTTATTTGTGACTCTCAATCAGTCAAAGGTTGCGTGTTGAGACTATCTTCAACAAGTAGGTCAGAAGCACACACAAAAAATAGAAAATAAATAAAGAGAAAAGAGGAGGAAGAAGCGGAGACTGAACAGACCAGTATCCAGATCTGAGCAGTAATTTACGCAGCGCACGCAACATTTGGCAAAAGACTAAAAATATATGTACGAGTAAGGGCGTTTGACTAAAAAATACCCTGTATCCGTCAAATATCAAAAGGCAAAGCAGTGCTTCATTTTGGGAAAGAGTAAAAAGAAAGTACCCAAAAAAGGACATAAAAGAGTTTTATTGCACTTGTGATCCCATTTCTAATGCCTGCAGAGTATAACACGAATTTCATTTGTTGTTTCTAGGTGTAAAGCTCATGTAACCTAAAAAAAAATGTGAGCTGTGACTCTTGGACGGGTCATAAATAAGCTTTTCAGTTGCCCCTCTTCTTTCTAGTATTGTGTGAATCTTGTTGTTGTTGTGGCAATTACTTTTGTGGCCAACTGTATTTTGTGTATTTTAATTAGGGTGCGTTGCTTAACTTTGTGGCTTTAACTTTTGTCGTCGCCCCATTGATCATTGGGCAGTGGCACAAACAGTCTGGCAACACTGTCGCAAATGCAACACACCGTGGCACACTTAACTAGACATGGGGAAAATAGCCAAGTCACGCATGCTATACTCTAAATATCTATGGCATAACCAAAACCATAACCACAGACATACACCATTCATGTGGAAAAGTTAGCCGCATAATACTCTAAATAAACCACCAAATTGATGTATTACATATGTACGTATGTATGTGGCACCTCCAGTTGTTGCACATACGTAAGACTGACCAATGTAAATATTTATTGCATTTATGATGCACGCGCTAATCAAATGCGAACAGCGGCTAGCGAACGATATATTCACAGTTTCCACTATCAGATGTAGATGGGATCTTATCCGGGAATTAGGCCAATTGCGTCATAGTTGTTAGCACTTAATGTGTGCAGAGAGTGAGAGTGAATAAAAAGTTGAAAGAGTCTAAAAATTTGTGGCTTCAACTGATTCATAACAGAAAAGAAGCCAGCTGTAAGTAATGTTTGCATAGGAATTAATTACATATATTTCTATATATCCTAAAATATATCCTAAAATTTGTTAACTCATTTTTCTTGAATTATTTAACTAATGAGAGATTAAGTATTAATTATATAATAATCATATTTATAAAATATTTTATAATTTTTATTGATATCAGTTCATATTTGAATTTTAAATTTTTTAATGAACTTATTTTATTTTCACCCGTCACAAAATATACATTTAACTCCACACTCTGACGAAATATCAATATCTTTCCATAAAGCCAATATCTTTTTTGAATACTACGTATATTTATCCTACACAGAGGAATTATTTAGGAACTTATATAAAGTTCATTAAGTATATTTTAAAGACTAAGACAAATTTTAAAGTCTGTTCTTTAAGCTTTCAGAATTTAACGACCGTGTGATTTATGGTGCTGAAATTCTAGCCTTGGCGAAACCCGTCAACCGCTTTCGCAGTATATTGTTCAAGTGCTTAATATACTTTATGAACCACTACATTATGCGAATTGTTGTTGTGAAATCTCAAGCGAGAGAAATACAGAGGAGAAGACATCGGCAGACACAGAAACAGCGGCTAAGTACACGCATCGTTAGTTTTAATGCAAATTTTGTATTTATTTTGTTTTCTTTGCCTACTGACGACTGATCGCTGCGAATTGCTGCGATTAAAGCTTAACAAAAGTTGAAAAAGCGTAGACAAAAAGCAGATAAAATTGATTAAACGAATTAAAGCCTGTAAATAACCGTTGCGAACTAACATTAAAAAAATACTTTTGCTTTTTAGTTAGATTGATTAGTAGCAACCACTTTCAATTTCAAATGAATAGAGAAATAGATAGAGCAACGGAGAGAAATGGAAAGAGAGAGAGAGAGACAGAGAGAGAGAGCAATTAGCGGGCGTATCTTAACAATAAAATCAACAATCAGTTCCAATATAAAAAAACATTACTACCTACAAATGGTAGACTATTTAATACCCCTTAATTGAATTACTGCACTGGAAGTTGTATAAAATCTGAATATAAAATCTTATATACAAGTTGGTGTATTTAACTACACAATTAAAAAAATAATTGATGTTTAAATGTCACATATTTTGAATATAAAACTATACAAATTGTAATTGTTGTTCACGCCAGTGAGTTGGTTTCCATACGTTTTTTGGCTTCCATAGAAATATTAATATCAACATTTATTATAGATTTTATTTTTTACGTAACGTATTTAAAATCAACAAGCCCAGGTTTTTATTTGAGCCTTTTTTGTCCATTTCTTTCAAATTTAAACTGGTAGATTTTTATTTATTTATTTAAAAATTTTGTTATCTTTCAAATAAATCTTTGTAATTATTTTTCTATATTTTATAGACTTTTGAGTATTATTAAGAACTCTTTTGTACAAAATCTGAAATTGTTGTGAACAGTTTTGAATAGCTTTTATTATAATAACAGTTTTAAGCCAGAGTTGTGGCATCCCCCGAAAGAGAGCAGATAATAAAACAGCAGCACTGTTCACGCTCCCGCTCACGCATACAACTCTACTTGGAGCTGTCACAGCTGTCTGACAGCGCACGTAAGCCCGACTCGTGCCGTACCGGACCGGACCGGAGCGGAATGAGTGATGCGATCCGATGCGATGCGATTGCCGTGCTATAGGCGATCCTATAAGTAGACTAAGAAGCACTGCGATCGCTTTTAGTGCGTCGGGTTTGCTCTACGAAACGGCACACAAGCGGAGCTTGAAGCTAAGCTGAGTTTGTGGCTTTCAAAATAAAAATAAAAAATAGAAAAATAAAACAGCGGCTGTTGCACGACTTTCGGTTTCTATTGGCCAACAAGTTTGCACGCTTGCGTGAAGCTAATGCTTAAAGTGGAAGTGGAAGTGCCACACCAAGTGAGTGAAGCTACTAATGCGTATATATTTATATATATATATATTGTGTGTGTGTGTGCGAAACCGGCAAAATAACAATAGAAAACCACATTTGCAAAACAAAAAAAACAAAAAAAAGAATAAATTAAAAATCGTGTTTGTGGCTAACAAAAAGAAAGACTTTAGTACAACTAACAACATTTTTTGACAATTGACAGCGTGATAGAAACTAGTCAAAGTCTTAGAAAAATATGACCCGAATACTTAGTCAAAGCCATTAACAAAGTGCAATGCACTTTAATTAGCTGTTGTTGTTGTTGTTGTTGCTGTCTCAAGTGAAGCATGAGAAGTCAGCCAAAAGCTAACTTTGAATTCGTTTTCGACAAGTGTAGAGCAAACAGCAGCTAAACCAAGGAAAACGTTAGCGAGTCGTGGCTAAGCCGACACACCTCAAAACGCATATTTTATACATTTACCAACTTTAATCACAGTGGCAGCGACACGCTTTAAAGCAAATCTCCGTTTTAACGAGAGACAAATAAAATAAGAAATTGCCAAATCGAAAAAAAAACAACGAAATGCAAACAAAAGCGCTGAAATAGTTTATAAATGACATAACTTATGCAGTCGCAACTTTCCTGTTGCCAATCTGAGAGTTGTCAATTTCAAAGCATTTTGCATTTGGCTGCTAATATACAGAATATTTGGTTGGCTGCCTTTGGCAAATGCGCAACAGTTTAACAAATTGCTTGCTAAACAGCTTTTTTTTCGATTTCGCTGTTATTCGTGTGGAACGGCACCTTGAACACCACCAAGAGCAAAGGCAATTGGTGAGGACTGAGGGCGGGAAAGGGGGGATTTAAACTGCTGTTGTGTGCATAAATATGATAGAAAACTTTGTGTGTTTTCAATGACACTACAAACTTTTAGTACTTAAAAATATTTCAATTGTTAAAAGGGCAATTATTAAAAATATAGATCAAGCCAATTTTAGATATAGTAAAATATAGTATGCAACTGATACATAAGCTAAAGAAACTTTTAAGTGCGTAAAAAGTTTTCTTTAAGTAAAACGACTTTTCGAATATATAAAAGAGGAGCAAATCTTTTTACGAACATGATGAGTTAGTGAGCACAAAAAAGCAATAAAAACCTTTATTCAGTTTTGCAAGAATTCGCTGTAATTTGTACACTTTAACAAAGTTTTAAATGGCAAAGAATTTGTTGGAAGTTTCCTTCTAGAAATATTGTTATTGTTATGCAAAAAGTTAAGGTTAAATATTAATATTTGATATGAAACATTAAAGTGTATCACACTTGCCTAATTATTCTTTTAATAGAAGCGCAACAATTTAAATCTTGTCTGTTGGCTAACCAAAGTCATTGCCAAGTTAACGCCAACGCTGCGACACAAATAGCTAAGCAAAAAACACTTGAGCAGCTGCTCGAGGGGAGTGGGCCAAGCTGCTTGACATTTTGATTTTGTTTTTCTGTATTTTTGTTTTTTGGCGGGCACAAGGATTATCACTCAAGTTCGTTATGAGGCATGGCGCGATAAGACTCATGTGTTGTGCGGTTTTGGGTGGTTTTAGCGGTGCTGTTTGTGGCTCGTTTAGAACAGCGCTCAAGTGCTGGACGACGCAGCTGAAGGTCGTCGTTTGTCAAGGCAAGGGCAAGGATATAAGCTAAAGCATAATGCCAAGATTGTGTGTACACACACACATACTTAAAGATTTGAGCTATAAAAATTGTGTGCGGCAAATGGGATTTAAATTACCAGCGCACAGCAGCTGCAAGTTGGAGCAGGCGCAGAAAGATAGAGAGAGAGGGAAAAAGAAAGAGCGTAAGGAGCGACAATGGCAGCTCTTTGTATTTGTCAGCACCACGCGGCGAATGAGCAATTTCTCAATATTGCTCATACGCAGCATGCCACACAAATCACGCTTTGAAATGTATAGACACGTAAATATATATATATATATATATATATAATATATATACATATATAAAGTTGTATATATAAAGTTATTGAATGCTTTTGTTACCCACTTGAATTTTATTAGCCCCACGCACAATACACACACACACGCACACACACAACTTTAACAATGCTCGTTGTTCACTTCATATTTAAGTTTCAGCACAGACTTTTGACAGTCAAAATCAAATGTAAACTGCTTGAACGGCAGCTTTTCGCTTTTATTTGCCTGGTTTTTAGGCCAAATATCAAGTTAGTTTTTCTTTTTGTTGTAGTTGTTGCTGTTGCTCCCATATCATTGCATAGATTTTGTAAATTGCTCATTGTTTGCTTTTCGCTCTCAGCTGCGGCAACTAAGTGCTGTCTTTACGCTGCAACTTTCTGGGTCTTTAAGTGTGGCTTAGTTCAAGTCTTGTCTATGAAAAGCGCTGCAAATGTGTCTCGTGTCTGGTCGGATTTTATTGTTGTCTAAATTTAGTTGAGGTTGTTTTAAGCTAACCACATTTATGCGGTATCTGCTGTGCATAATGTTCGAATTGTTTGCCGAGCCTAACCTTCTATTACTCAAATATTGACATCTCAACAACTCGATTGTTGTGTGCATAGTAAACAAAGGGGCAGCTTCCCATGTTCACATAGGAAGTTCTTTCTAGTTACTTTAATATTTCATTAGACTCACTATATCTTAATGTACATTTTAGCTACCTTATGTATATTGCATAATTGTTGTATTTATCATAATTTTACAAAACTTTGCTCGTGTCTCAAGTTTTTATGAGTTGCACAAAAATTATAATGCCAACTCATCTGATTTAAATGACAGTCGCAACAACTTTGCACCACAATTGCAAGTTTTGCGAAAAAAACAAACAAGAAAAACAAAAGCAAGCACTTATTTTATTTGAAAATTACATGAAATCTCTTTGGCTAGTTCTCAACTGTATTTTTCCAAGTGGGCGCCACAAAGCGCCCAAACTTTTCAAAGCTTTTATGCTTTCCCAGTTGAAATTGTGTGCCCTTTAGGTATAGTGTATTTTTCATGGAGTATATACG
This sequence comes from Drosophila micromelanica, assembly GCA_004143825.1. Classification (NCBI taxonomy): domain Eukaryota; kingdom Metazoa; phylum Arthropoda; class Insecta; order Diptera; family Drosophilidae; genus Drosophila; species Drosophila micromelanica. Next base: position 24,360 of record SCDY01000699.1, on the reverse strand, counting down.
GACTGCTTTTATTTGTTATGTAATGAGCAAAAGTTTTGATTTTTGTTTGCCAGTTTAGATGCGCATACAAAAAAAAATTATAATATAAGAGAATAAGCTAAAATGCATACGTATATAAATGCTTGAAAGGCTAAATTCATAAAATCACATTTAATATATATTAACTTTAAAAATATTTTCTTTTAAAAATTACAAGCTCAGGCAGAAATTCCTACTAAATGCGAACAGAACGAATTTTCTAGACGATTGTCATGAATATAACTAATGGTTGCAAACAACTTTTAAGAATAAAATAAATTATTTGTAGCTAAATTGCTGTCTTAAAATAATATCTTCCACTTCTTGTTATTTCTTACTCAATTGCTTTCTCTTTAAATATATTTTTATTTCGTTTCTATATAATTTTACCAGTTTAATTTTTTTTTTGTTGCTGCATCTTAAGTTGAGTAAAGCATTTAAAACTTTTCTTTTGAACCACTTTACAGCAACTGTTCAGCACACTTTTGTGGCAACTGCAACAGGATCGACAACCGAATATCGCGTAGCAGCTGAAGGGCTGAAGGAGAATGTCAGGCTTACGGAAAACCACGGCGGCGCTGATAAGGCGCACCACGTACTCGGCGACGTCAACGCTGCTGCCCGGCGCCGGAGGTGGTGGTGCGGGTGGATCGGCAGTTGCTGCTGGCGCTGCACTGCCCCATGACGGCGTCGGCGTGGCAACGGAAATTGAAAAATCAATTGCGTCTGGAGCGCTGCAACGTCAAAGACAACAACAACAGCAGGAACATAAGCAACAGCAGCGGATAAATTCAACGCACGTCAGGTGAGTGCTCGCCGGAACCATTTGTTCTCATTCTCACTTTGTAATTCTCTGCAGCAGCACCACAGCAACAACTGCATCAGCAGCAGCAACAACAACAGCTGGAACCGCTGTGCGTCCCTATGCGGAAGTGCCTGGCCCGTATCCGTTGCCATTGATTGGTAATTCCTGGCGCTTTGCGCCGCTAATTGGTTAGTTATACATTCGGCTGAATGAATATATACCCTAGATCCTTATAGTCAAATCTCGGTTGCAGGCACGTACAAAATTAGCGACCTCGACAAGGTAATGCACGAGCTGCATGTCAACTATGGCAAAATGGCTAAAGTGGGCGGGCTTATTGGACATCCGGATCTGCTGTTTGTATTCGATGGCGACGAAATACGCAACATATTCAAAAAGGAGGAGGCCATGCCGCACAGGTGAGCAGCAGTGGGCGTGGCACGTGGGTGGGTCGTGTTGGACAACAGTCAACAAAAACATTTCCGTATCTGAAAACTCTATCAGTGGCGTCCGAGCAGGGACATTTTATTAAAGCTCAGCGTACGATTAAAATATTAGTTAGCTTTTATGCTGAGTTGTGGGTATTATATGTGTATATATAACCTTATTTTCAATAGTAAATTGAAATTAAAAATTAAAGGAAATATGTCATCATAATAATTAAATGGGGGTTTTTGATTAAAGTGGCAATGGTGGAAAAAGATGAGATAAAAAATGTGAAGGTTTTTATTAGCAAAAGAGAAACCCCCTTTTGGTAATGCTTAAAAATGAAAGGAATATTATCAAGTTAACCTGAAACTATTGACATTGACATTATTTTCAACAATTACATAGATTATAAATTCAAATAAAAATGGCAAAAAAAGAAATTTTATGGTCTAGGAAATCCTTAATAAATAAACAGAAAATGAATATAATTTGGAATAATAGGACTAATGACTAAGATGTCTGACACTTAAAAATTATAAACAACATTGTCCTTAAAAGTTATGTCTACCAACTAAATTCAGTTGGTACCTAAATAAATTTAATTCTATAGAAACAAGTGTACGCATTGCTGCAGCTGTAATCAGCTTAAATAAGTGCAGCTTAATTGACATACGTATTTTGCCACGTGGTTGCACTTGAGCAGCTGCACTGTTGTACGCAATCCACACACACACACACTTACGCACTCACATACGATATCCTTGTGTCGTGTGCACAGCATCGATTTAATTTGTTCGTTGCCTTTGCATAACTGAGAAACTGAAGAAATATGTTTATTATTTATGCACATATTGCATTAAATACATAATTTAATTGTTGACATGTGTAGGCGTATGTGAGCTTTCTGCATCTGTTGGCCATATTTGGCTGCTGGCCAAATACGAGCGAGCAAGCGAGCGCGTAATTAGTTGGCCAAAGGATTTCGTTGTTGTCTGCCATTTTGTTAATTATAACTATAATGTTGCCATTTGGCCACATTACGTGCACGATTAGGCCAATTAGAATGTGCGGCAGCTTATTGAAGCCTTTAAGCAAAATTGTGTATTATAAAAGCTGCGAAATATAAGAAAAAGTTGTTCCAGCTGTCATGCCAACGGCTATTCAAAACTTTCACTCACTCAACTTTTAGGCCTAAAAGACTGCAAACAAACCGAGGCACAAAATGTGCCACCAATCGAAATAAATAGTTGTTTTTTGAGGCTTATAAATATGAATTTATCTTTGTGTCTATTTTTTATACTCTTGCAAAGGGTATTATAAATTTCTGACGAATTGTGTAATGCATTAGAGCAGACACCTGGTATTTATATATATTTTTGATTGACACAGCTAGCATAGTTTAAATAACTTAATCCATTTGCTTTTACGATCATAAACAAAATGTTATTTGTACTAAATAAAAATATGCTGTAATCCCAGCTTTAGGGTATTTAGAGTATTTAATCTGCGGCAGCACAAACGTATTTTTTTTTTCTTGTTATGTTGCTTTTATTTATGAAAGAAAGTCATCATTTGGCAAACTTGGTAAGCTTTCTTTTATTTAACACTTCGTATAATTTTTTTTTATACTTGTTCACATGGCCATGAACCAATTTTATTGGCCAGTTATGTTAAGATTTGTATAGCAAAATATAAAATGATAATCATGAAAGACGCGTCGACGAGACAGCGACAAAATAAAAAAAAATGTTTTGCTTGTTTATTTTTCTTTTATTGTCAGCCTGGGTGCTGAAATTGGCAAGTCATCATTAAAAAAAAAGTTGTAAACGTTTGAAAGAGAGAGAAATAGATAATGAATTGAAATAAAAGTTATGCGTAAAGGTAAGCAAATGTTTAAATATTGAAAGATTGATGAATGGCGCAGCGTTAATTGATTGATATATGTACAATAGAAACATGTGTGTGTATTTATATAGAAGTGTACAACAAAAGCTAAAGGCAGCCTAACTGGCTAACTGGCTGACTGACTGATGAAGAAATTAAACAATCAACACTTTGCGTGTGGGCCTGGCTAATAGCAACAACAAAAAGAAACCACATTTCTTATTTTATGTCTCACATAACTTTAAAGCGAAAACACGAAAAGTATGTGTGGGAAAAATGTAAAAGAAATAAAATAACGCATAAACCTGAAGTTAGATTTACAGTTGTTTTTTGTTGTTGTTGATGCGACAATCGTTAAAGCGTTAACACAGACACATTGTCTACGAAATTGGTAACATCATTCGGTAGGTCAACTAGTTGGCCTACAAGAAATTTATATCTAACTCACGTCGGCTTCTAATGCAGTTGTCACACAAAAATATGCCACTATTTATGCATCAAATTTCAAAATGCCATAATTTATTGCATTGCTGCGTACAGTCGTGCTGCCGCTTTTGAAGTTTTTTCCCCTTACTAGGGCAGTTGACCTTTCAGTGAACCCCGAAGCCGCCTGGCATTTAGCTCTGCATGCAAATTGACTGCATATTGCATATATTATTGAAAATAATACAAATGTGTTTTAGAAAATCATATATAATAAGTCTTAATTCGGGGTTAAAGAGCTGACTTAATGTTGAACATATTTTTTTCCATGTCAAATTTACAAAAGCTGCTTGTAACATTACAAAAAAAAAATAAAGTAGTTATTTGAGGCATTTATCTAAAAAACTTTTTTTTTTTGATTTCGAAACTAGCGAACTAGTTTTTAATGTTAAAAATAACTAACAAGAAATGTACTTGGCTAAAGCTTATAAAGCAATTAAACTACTTCTTTAATGCCATTAATTAAAATTAAAATAAAATATTTATCAGAATTAAGAATAGTCTACTTGCAAATAATAATTATATTATTACATACACATTTTAAGCTCTGACTCAAGGCTGAATTTTTAATAGGCCTTTTACTACTGAATACCCCTAATGTGTGTGCTTGTGTAAATTGCACAGTTGCAAAGTAAATAGAGTCGCATGACTTTTATTTTATGCCATTAAATTGAATATTGTTGCCTGGGGCAACACACTAAAAAACAAATAGACAAACAAAGAGGCCAACCAGAAACATGAATAGATACAACAGATACATATGTACACCCTGCTGTAAAATGCGAGCTTTTTGTATCTGCGAGTTGAAGTCGTAAAACCAAATAAAATGCGACTATTTATATAGCGACATACGACCTTAGCAATAATGCAAATATGAGGGCGCATATCTATAGGATACATAAATATAAGTAACTGTGAGTCATTTTAGCCACCTTTTTAGAGCCTTTACATTATAATTTTGTCACGAAATGTGAAACACAATATATGTAATATTTCCGGTCGCATAGGGTATATATATTTATATTCAGGATGTATAGTTTGTCTAAGTTTCCATCTAGTATCTGAGCTCAAATAGCTCCCATAGAAGCAATCAGTCAAAACTTTAATTTTCGTATGAAAAACTTTTTGGATTTCGCAGTGGAAATCTGGATATCAGCTAGCTTTTAATATATTATCTAATCTCTAATGGGAACCATAAATGGGAATAAGAGTTTTCGTAAATAAAAGTATTTAATCTTAAAAATAAATGTTCTTTCGTGTTTATTGCGTTGTTTGATGTAAAAATTGTAACTGTGTAACGCAAATGAATTTCAAGCTAAAAGCAACGTTCTGTGTGGGCCTATTTGACATCATGTCCTTTAGAAGCGTCAAATTGCTCAAACGCCGCATTTCTCCACGAACATATATATGTATATACAAGTATTTGTATCTCTTGTTCTTCTCGTTTTTTTTCTTGGCAGACCCTCGATGCCATCGCTGCGACATTACAAGGGTGAACTGCGACGCGACTTCTTTGGCGATGTGGCTGGTCTAATTGGCGTGTAAGTATTACGTTGCATTTGGCAAGGCATCTACATAACTGGCAGCATCTAACCCGCTCGCCCACTCACAATTAGGCACGGTCCCAAGTGGGAGGCGTTTCGCCAGGAGGTGCAGCACATTCTGCTGCAGCCGCAAACAGCCAAGAAGTATATACCCCCCCTAAATGATATAGCCAGTGAGTTTATGATGCGGTAAGTTGCCAACTACTACGGCATGACATAATAAGCTTTATATAAGCACATCATTATTATCTTCATTATTCTGCTTCTTTCTGTAGCATAGACGAGATGCGCAACGAGCAGCAAGAGCTGCCAGATAACTTTTTGCACGAACTGTACAAATGGGCGCTAGAATGTAAGCCAAAAAAAAAAAACAAAAAAAAAAACAAAAGCACGTAGGCGCAATAACTACTCTGTTCACTAAGTAAAAAGGATATTAGCTTTAAGTTAATTTCATTGATTCGTTTTTTTTTACACTGTGAATAGAGTACTGCACAGTCGCTTGCACCCGATTGCAAGATTCTTTTTTCATATTCTTTTTTTTTACCCCCCAAAGCCGTGGGTCGCGTCTCGCTGGACACACGATTGGGCTGCTTGAAGCCGGAGGGGAGTGTGGAGGCGCAACAAATTATTGAGGCCATCAATACGTTCTTCTGGGCGGTGCCGGAGCTGGAGCTGCGCATGCCGCTGTGGCGCTTTTATCCCACGAAAGCCTATCGCAGTTTTGTGCGCGCATTGGATCAGTTTTCCGCGTAGGTTAAACCCTCCCCACACTTATCTGGCTATCGATTTATTTGATTGATTTATTGCTGCAGCATTTGCATGAAGAACATCAGCCAGACCATGGACAAGGCCGATGCGGACCAGGCTCAGGCCATAGCCAAGGGAGAAGCGGACATTTCGATAGTGGAGCGCATTGTGCGCAAAACAGGCAATCGAAAATTGGCAGCCATCCTGGCACTGGATCTGTTTCTTGTGGGCGTCGATACGGTGAGTAATAGAGATACTAGTTATATTAATATAAAATATCTTGAAATCTTGCTAAAGATTTACCTGAGTAAGATACCTTCTATGTACTTTAAATGCGTAAATATATCTTTATTTCTTATTGCATGTTATATTCTATAAAATATCAAATATCTGTTTTAGCTTGAGCTTAGATTCCTTACTATATTTAGCATTCAATTTAACCATTTTGTATATAACGAATACTGAATAGTTTTCCAACAGGTTGTTTATTATAGCTTCAAGTGGGAGAGAGCTTGAAGTTAGCACTATAAATAACTAAACTGTTATCGAACTACATATCATGGTAATCGAAATTAGATTATCTGATGGCACAATCATTATTTTTGTGCCGTCAGACTATAAATAAAACCCATTATGTAATTAGGGACCGCACTGTGATATTAAATGTTGGCTTTACCCACCCAATTCACCCTCTCTCTTTCACTCTCTTTCACTTGCAGACCTCTGTGGCGGCCTCGTCGACCATTTATCAGCTGGCCAAGAATCCGGAAAAGCAGCAGCGCTTGTTCGAGGAGTTGAAACGTGTGTTTCCAACGCGCGATGCGCAAATCAATCAGCATGTCCTTGAGCAGATGCCTTATATGCGTGCGTGCGTCAAGGAGACGCTGCGGTAGGTTCACCGGATAAGCCCACGCAGTTTGCAAATAATATATATATATCCTATATATACTGTATATTTCAGCATGCGACCGGTTGTTATTGCGAATGGACGCAGCTTGCAGGCGGATGCAGTTATTAACGGCTACCATGTGCCGAAGGGCGTAAGTGGGCGAGAACGTAACTATAATTGATTTGTCACCATATAACCTATATCCTATATGTGCAGACCCACGTTATTTTCCCACATTTGGTTGTCTCAAATGACCCGACATATTTCCCCGAACCGAAACGTTTTCTGCCCGAACGTTGGCTCAAACAGGGTGCAGGTAAGTGAGGTTCAGAGGTTGCATGCGTTAATTATAAACGATTTCTGTTGAATTTCAGCTGAAGGTTGTCCGCATGCCGGCCAAAAGATACATCCGTTTGTAAGTCTGCCCTTTGGCTACGGCCGTCGCATGTGCGTGGGTCGACGTTTTGCCGAAATCGAGTTGCATACGCTGTTGGCAAAGGTGAGGCGAGAAGCAGGTTGTCAAAGTACCTCGTTATACAATTTTAATTGTCTCTCGTTATTGCAGATCTTCCGCAAATACCACGTATCCTATGAATCGGACGAATTCCACTATCGCGTCAACTCCACGTATATACCGCAATCGCCGTTAAATTTCAAACTAATACCGCGGGATGAATGAAGATTTGCAGCCACTAACCTCAGCATGCTCCGAGACAACACGTCGGCTGTGTGATATATATTAGCAGCATGTCGCACGCATTTTTGTTTGTCGTTTGCTGTTTGCTTTGCGCATCACGCGTTTTTCTTTTTCTTAATTAAGCAAATGGGCTTGAGATACAAATGTATCTGCGTATCTGTAGCTGTGCGCTTGTATATATATATAAACACATAAAATATGTAATATGCTTTTGTATTCTCGTTAGTTTAGTTTTTACCGTACGCAACCAAAAGTCTTAGTCAATAAAGAGCCAAAAAGTATGCAACAATTTAGCTTCATTAATCATGCATGTAAGTGGAATGCATTGGAAATGGAACACAGACAGAACAAGAATATAAATGGAAATTGTATATGAAATGATGGAAAACCATTATTCATGGGATTAAATGTCTGATAACTAGGCTAGATAATATATATTTATGCGCATATAAATACTAAGTATGATGGATTTGAGAAAATAAAGCGCATTTAATGAATTCAAATAAGTTCAAGGCTAAGAGCATTAAAGCCAAATGCTCATAAACATATTTGGATAAATGATTATAATTTTACTTAGAAAGAAAGTAAATGTTGTCTTAATTTCACTAGAACATTTAACTATATTAAATGTATATCTAACGTTTTGAGATTCACATTGCATACTTTATGGATCACAAAAAAAATTTACGCTAAAATTTGATGAATATGTCATTTTAGATGCTTCTTAATGAATCCGTTAACTTTGTTATGTTAAATTTATACACAAAAGGAATTTTCAAGGGTGCATAATGTGAGTTTTCATTGTAAGTGTGAAATGCTTTTCAGATGCAGAACAAAGAAGATTGGATAAACAAACCGTGTATTTACTCTATCTTTTATATGAATCCACCTTGAATAGTACATGAGTTTGCCATACACAAACAAATGTAAAAATTAAAGTTTTTAGAAAATTAAAACGAATAGAAACTTTATAATTTTTACGGTAGAAAGTTTTCTGTTTCCATAGCTGGTAAAAATTATTTCGTTGCAAACAATCTACTGTCGACTAGTTAAATTTAAATTTACTTTGCAATAAGCCGTTTTAAGTTGTACTTACTATTTAGCGGAATCATTCAATTGATATTCGTTGCTGCGAGAGAAGCATTCCTGAACGCCCCCATCAAGCCAGAGCCGCTTCATGGCGGCCAGCAGCTCCTCTGAGAAGGGTTCGGTGTCGTGCATGCGCTGGCACACATCGAACACCATTTTCGCATCGCTCTGTGAACAAAATATTAAATATATATTTGAGAATCGTTTTAAGAATTGCTTGGCCTATATTGCGTGACTTACCTCCCGTTCGTTATTGCTATACTGAATACTAAGATTTGGCATGGCTCGCAATATTGCAACTAATGATTGTATTGTGTTGCTGTAGACAACCGGTCGATATTGTTTAAAGTCCTCCGCAGTAAACCCGCTCTCATGAATGATTTTCATTTGTTTGACTATTGTGCTTTTGCCCGATTCACCGGCACCTACAAATAAAAGAGAAATAAGTTATGAAACAGATGTTAGAGAGATATGTCTGTAGAAGCGGATACAAATAAAAAACTCTTTTATGTTCAATTGTCGAAGCATAAATACACTTGCGTAATATGTAGTTATAAAATTAATTGAGAATGTTCCAGTTAAATTATAAATCTCACACACATTTAGAGTCATGTTTTCTGAAAGCCCCTTTCAAGTAATGTTTATTTCAGCTTTATTTAATTCTGATTCCATTTTGATCAGAATCCTTCACATTGATTTATAAGAACTAAACTTAGAGGAAGTGTGTAATATTTCCATTTATATTAAATGAATCCGAATAAACAATATTTAATTTTGGCAAACATTAAGCTTAACTTATTACTCAACTTTTAATTTTTCATTACATATTTAATTTCACAGTCATAATACCCCAAGTAATAGTATAAAATGAGAGTATTTTTGCGAAGGCAAATCGCCTCAAGCCTGTGTGGCAAAAATGTAAAGTGCAAAATACAGAAGGCGTCTGATTATGTGCAGTGACGCAAAACGCACTCGGGGCAGAACAGCAATGGAGGAAGTGGGCGTTGATGGGCGAGGGGGGTTGCCAATGTTGGTGGCGAAAGGGGTTATAAATATTTATACACAGATTACAAGTGCATAGTTCGTAGTTGAGCTAAATGTGTGCGCTTTGTATTATACAAGTAGAGCTTAATGGCCTTTAACACACGCACACACACAGCCTCATCATGATTATCATTATCGGCGTTATCATTATCATTGCCATCATTATGATCATCAGCATTGAGCAATCATTTTATGTTCTTGGCCGCCGGCTGTGGGACAGTTCAGCAGTTCAGACAAAACAAAGGATTAATTGTAGTGCCCAAGTTCTGGTTAGGTGCTCTATGCCCAAAATTGCCCTATTCGGATCTGACTTGAGTTGATTTTTGTGGGGATTTACTGGCTATTTTTACATGCTTTACCTCCTTTTTTCTTCATATAGTACCCCAGAAGGCAATTTCATGGCTGCATTTTCTGGCTAATTTTAGTTGCTTTCATTGCACGCGCACAGCAATTTTTTCTTGCATTTTTCATCATAATTTTTTCCTCTTTTCATCGTTTGCCTCAATTGAGTTGGGTTGTTTTTGTTTTGCATGCACTTGTTGGCAATCTGTGCATTTAACTCAGCTGGAAAATTATTGCCAAAGCTCTGCACAAATTATGTTTATTAGAGATATTCCTGGAAGTCCGGCAGACTTTTCTGCTATGTTGTTTCTAAAGACTTTCTTCGAATTTCGATTTTAGAAGTTTGTGGAAAGTTTTTAAATGATGAGAAATTCAACGAAAGCTTAAATTGCCTGGTTCTAAACGTTTTATAAAAGTATTTATTAAATTTAAACGAGAAATTTTAACTTGATTTTAAGAAGATTTTTTGTTTTTTAAGCTCCTGTGTGAGAGTAAATTTTATTTAAAACTGTCGATAGCATGCATTGTTAATTTTATTAAATTTATAACTTTCAGAGACTTTAGGAGCTAGATAATTTTGGGGCGTTCAAAAGAACAGACAGAAAGTAATTTTAAATACGCGATTGCAATTAAATTTTATTCAACATTACAGATAGTTAGGCGTTACATAAAGTTATATACAGCACTGCAAAGTAGAAAGGCTAGAAGATAGCTTTGTCCCGATTTGAGCGAGTCTAAAAAGGTATATCGTTCATATTAATAAATAATCCTTTGATCAGTATCGTTTAAGAATCACAGAGCTTACTACAGAAAACTTACTACGAAAAAGTTTCAGTAGAATATCTATGTGAATGACTATTAACGTAAAAGGTAACCCAAAACGAGTTCAAACAGCCAATTGAGAATTGATATTAACATAAAAGTTCATGGACGCAAATGTAATTTAAAAAGCCCTTTGGGGAACTTTAGTCGCTGCACTATTTATGACAATCAAAGAGAATTTCTGTTTGTACACATTCCAAGTGCTGCTGCTCCATTAAGTTCCGTTCTATATATAGAGTGACTATACCGAAAGGGTCTTTACCCGCAGCGCACACTTAACGTGTTGCTCCTCGTTTACATGTCGGACTCTGTCCATAAATTAACAATGCGCTACGGAAATTGTTTAGGTTCGGGGCTTTTGTTTTGTTCTTGTTGGTGTGAAAAAAAAGTTCAATGCGCTCGAAACGTAATTGTCCAGAATTTGTGTTGTTTTTTTTTTTTTGTCGATTCGATTATAAATATGCATGTAAAACAATTCTGAATTTAACTTTACAATGCAATTATCATCTGAAGAGTTGAACAAATGGAACCGTTCGAAATGTTTCGGATCGAAAAAGTTTATCTAGCTCAACTTGAAGGCGTTGTTTATGACTGCCGGCACGTGAAATTAATGAGATGTTTGCATGGGAAGTGAAGGCGAGTGCTTAAATTTAATGCCTACGTAAATTGCATAAATAGCAGCTAGTGAAAGAGGGCGAGCATGAAGTCGTGGTACAAATTTGGTTTCTGTTTGATTATTATTATGAATTTTTTGCTCGACTTTTGAAACGCAAACGCGCATACACTGAAACTTATTTTAAATAAACAGTTTTCCAGTGTGAGAATAGCACGCATAGCACACACACAGAGACACACTCGCACACACATCGAACTGTTGAGCAGAATTTAACATTTTGTACAAACACGCAAAACTGTCAGAAATTAAATCTTCTGCTCGCACCAAAGAGACGGCGGCTGATATTTGTAAGAGGAAATTAAATAAAATACAACAAATACAAAAAAATGTAAACATCAGCAAAATTGCAGGCACCTCCAAAAAAACAAAAATGAAAATTGGGCGAAATGAAAAATGAAATACACACACACACACAAAGCAGAGAGAAGCACAGTAGAACAGAGGACGATGTCTTCAAATTATGAATATTACTCATTTAACTGTAAATGTGGGCCCCTCAAATTGCAAAAAAGGTGAACAATATTCAGAAGCCAGACTAACGTATGCCCTGTAAAGCGCTGCATATATCTGGACTGCTATGATCAATAAGCTATATACAGAAATACTTCTTTCGTTGAATTTTTAATAAAAAGTTTCATTTTATGTAGAAATTGCATTAATAATTAAATGACAATGTGAAAAAATCAATAAAATAAAACAATTTTATACATATCTAATATCTAAATGCAGTAAGCTATTACGTACGTAGTTAGTTGGTCATAATTTAATTGCAGCTTGCAATCAACAATTCCCGGTGCAAGGCAGGCACATTGGAGGAACAACACACACACACATACACAAGCACTTACAGAATGAGAGACTGGGAGAGACCGACACCACCCACACCCGTTGATTGACCTTGAACTTTTGCAAAGCGTCTGGGTATGAATATGTGCTATTGTGATTATTAAATTTATGGCATTTACAAACAGCAAAAACCACCCAAAAATTTTAATGCAAAGCAGACAATCAAAAACAACAGCACAAATATGTATTAAAAATAAAAAATAATACACAAATTTGCGTAGATTACTCATGCGGCAAGACAGCTGCGACAGCTCATTAATCCCAGTTGGAGCCGGGGGCAGGTCAACTTTATATGCATAGCCGAGCGTCGAGCAGCCGCTAAGTATGCTATGGTAATTACGGTGGCGACTTAACGAGCGATATGTGGTCTGGGGAAGGACTCACCCAAAAGCAGTAGCTTTATCTCCTTGGCGGCCTGTATGCCATCCTCTTTGAGATTACGCTCGATCAGGCGGCTCCTGGCGGCTGCGGCTCGCTCCTCAGCAGACTGTGCGCAGCCCATGGTGCGTATTGCCTCGACGCAAAACGTTTTGAAGGTCGTTTGATATCGGCCAAATCAATGGCCGAATACGCAGGGGGGGCAGAAGTTAGAACAGAAATGAACAAACAACAAACAAACGCAACTTCTAGCCCCACTCTCAGCTGGTCAGCTAAAAAAACAGTGTTCCGTCTTTTGTTTTTTACAGTTTGTTTACGATTCGGATAAACTTTTTGACTTTTATATTAGCGTTTTGGTTACGTTACACTGCAGGAGTTTTTAGAGAGAGAGAATTTTGATTACAAATTTATTTGCGTACACTTTGAAGCGCGTGACATAACCGAACACCAATTTAATTTATGAGCATTTGTTGACAAACAGCGGAGTAGATCCCAGGATAAAACCCGAGACACATTTGCTTGCCACGCGGATGCTGCACGAAATGATTGAAACGAGACGAAACTTCGCGCTTCGTGCTTTTGCAAGCAACCCCTCCACAACCAGCTGGCAAATTAAATGCTCACGAGAGACAGCGAGAGGGAGAGAGAGAGAGAGCGCGCGAGTTCGAAATTAAACTTTTTCTTAAAAGCTTTTGCAATTCTTGTGCTTTCTAACTCCTAGCCAAAAAAAAAATTGTGATAGAAAATAATACAATTAGCGCATATACAAAAATTTTGGCTTGATTGGGAAGATGTTGGCCAGAGGGATTAGTGGTAGGGAGCGGAAGCGGGAGAGGGTGGAAAGGCAGTTGGCTTGTACACACAACATGTTGTGCCTGCAACTAGAGCCTTGACAGGCGCACGCACACACGCACAACACGCATACGCAGCGTGTGACAAAAAACCAAAAACAAAAAATCAATAAACTACGCTAGCGAAACACATTGAATGTGGCAACGATATTGCACATTAAATATATATATATATATATATATATATATATATATATATATATATATATATATATATATCTATATAAATATACATATATATGTATTGACGATTATTATTTGTGGCCATAAATAATAATGATATACAAATTAATAGCGGGGCATATTATTTGCAAAATGCCAATGGACATGACCAAGAGTTTTTCCCAATTTGCTAGCGCTGTGCTGGTCTTACAAGTGGCCATAAACACATTTACACACAGCACTGTAGAGAGAGAGAGAGAAAGAGAGATAGAAAAGAGGGGAAAGCCACAAAGAGAGAGCGAGAGAGAAAGAGAGGTGTTGGGGGTGATTGAGCGGCCGGAGGGGTTGCTTATTCTGACGCAAAGGAAACAGCAAGTGCTAGTGCGAGTGCGATTACTTTGCTGTTGTTCTTTTTGTTGTTGCAACAGTTTTTATCTTTTGTATAAAGCACGAAAAATTAAATTTACGTAGCTTTTCCTTTTTTTTTTTTTGTTTCTTGTTTGATTTTTTGTTTATTGTTGTTGCACGCTTCCAGCACAGCACGCAGCGAAAATGATTCATGCGTAAATATGAAAGAAAAAATGATGGCAGCTAAAGAAAATGTTCGCAGCCCTCATTTTTGCGTGTAATTAACGAGCAATTATCGAGCACTTGTCGCGCCTGAATCTAATGGGCGCGCAAAAATTCAATTGTTGTTGGAATATAATTTAAATGTAGAATATATTTATTTTTCAATACACAATTTTTAATATAACTTTGCATTTTGCAGCAACTTTTTAATTATTCTTATTAATTTTTTTTTATTTTACACGGCGTGAAAGTTCGGGTACGTTTCAGATTTTTTTTTACTTTTTCTTTTTAGATATTTTGCTTGCTCTTAAATTAACCAACTGACTGAGTTGGCTGGAGCTAACACTGGACTCGCTGGACTGAACTGGCAACTGGAGCCGCCCTAAACGCGCCTGCACGTAGCCAGAAATGCTCTCTCATTCCTTTGCAATACAACACATTCTCCCGCTCTCTGTCTCTCGCAGCTGAAGTCAAAGCTTTGTAAAATACACATACACATTAGTGAATGAGCTGCCGAAAGCTTTTACAATGTGAGTGTGGGAGAGAAAGCACACTTATGCGCGCATGGCAAGGAGCTTGTGACTGTTTGGAAAGTTCGAAAAAGCACAAGGAGAGCGTGAAAGACAGAGAGGCAAAGCAAACGAGCAAGCGCGCGCTGCAATTGGTTCAGTAAATGCGAGCGAGCGACAAACAGCGAGTAGCCAAGCTAGCGAGTGCGACAAAGCAAGGACAACAACAGCAGCGAGTGGCCCACGCTTAAAACAGACATATATTTAAAAGCCATTGTTAAGCTTAGTTAACTTAGCTTTTAAGCGGCTAACAATTAGATGCTAAATAGAGCCATTAGACCAGCTCCGATGCTGCGCCTTGGCTAAACTCAGGCTCAAAAGCAACGAGTGCTGGCCTTTTCATGAAGTGGCGAGTGATTTTGGCCGGAAAGCGATACTTCAGTAACAACAACAACAACTACCGTGATGACAGACAGCCGCCGGCGACAGATTAGATAAAAAAGCGGCAGCAGTAAAAAAAAGCATAATAGAAAATGGAGACCAATTGATGGCTGTGATAAAGGCAGCAACAAATAGTGTTCAGTCATTGTCATTGGCTGTTTGATTGAATGTTCAGCAGGCAGCGTTAATTGACCAAAAGCTTTTGCCCCTCCTACTTGCCGCCCATTCGAGTGCCGTTCAATTAGAGCCATATCGTATTTCATTGCAGGCCCAAAGCAAATCAATGCCCAGGTAAGGCCATGCGAGCACTCAACTAACCACAATACATAAACCAATTAATCTTATTGCATGGCTCATAAAAACGCAAGGCTTGAAGAGCAATTATTGCCTTCAATCGATTAGCATGTGAAAAGGCGCCCTTAGTTCAGCTAATTATGAATACAAGAATTTCAATAGGCGTTAAATGGTTTTTTATTGGCTATTAGTTGAGAATGTTTCCATAAGAGCATTTTATTGAAGTTCTATCTGATTTTAAATAAATGCCACAGGCAGGAGAAGACATATTCGAACCGATAAAGTATATATATTCGAACCGATAAAGTATATACAGAAAACGATTCCTTCCTAAAGGGGGAACAAAAAACAATAAAAAACACAAAAACCGGATTTTCTAATAAAAAATTTAAGGATTCTTATAGATTAAAGGATATGTTACAGGATGTTCATAAAATAGAGCATAATAGAAAATGAAATATGATTTTAAATTTTATCTCACATGGCACACATAATGGAAATGCGTCTTTTTCTATACATTTATTTATTTTTACACAATAACCCAATTCCGTATAGGTCCGAAAAGCTTTGAATAGAAAATAACCAATTTATAACAAATAAATTCCTGCAATTTCTGCGAATAGTTTCCAGGAAATAACTATAAGGGGAATGCAAATAAGTGCGTTTCTATAAAAATATTCATTTTTATTCAATTGCAAAAATTCTACAGAACTTTCAATTAAATTTTCGCATTGACCTTTAATCGGAACTCAATTCCTTGTAGGTACGAATTTGATATTGTCGAACGTATCTCCAATTAGTGTGTTGTTTAACCTTCAATTACAGCAGCCTTAATTAGAATTTCCATTGTAATTCGTTTATGCAGTACAGTTAGTTGCACAATTGTAACAGAAAGCTAGTCCGAGATTTCCAAGAAGTGGTTTCAATCACCCCCAAACACAACCCCCTAACAAATGTTAACCACTATACGAGTGCAGCAGTTAAATATGGCGATAATTGGCGTCGATGTCAGAGACCGAAAGGTAATTGCATTCCATGGCAGCAAAACGGGCAAATGGCGTGTCAAACAAACGACAGATATAGTCGAAAAGGCTACACTGGTTGAACAGTTGGGGGGCCCAACAGGGGAACAGGGGGGGGAGTGCAGAGGAGCGCAGAGGCCACGCACAACAACAACAAGTTCAATTGAATCATCATTTGCAAGCGGACTGTGGCAAAACAGTGAAAACAATGAACAAGTAGCAAATGGAATTATTGAATGAATTGGGTTAGGCCACAAGCAGCGCCAAAGGGGGGTTTCTGGGGCCTGCCGCAGCCAATGACAACGACATACAAATTGACTGCTTCTATATATCTATGGTGTTTTTTTTTTATTATCACGCGAACTCTTTTAAATGACAACAAGCTGGGCAAGGGGGCAGATGTAGGCACTGAAAAAGTGGCCCACTCTGGCTCTCTCTTTCTCTTCTGCATCTCTCCATCTCTTTTAATGCTTAGCACTTGTCTATTAGAGGCTACCGGGGTCAGGGACTTTTGTCACTTTTGTGTCGACATTTGACTCGAGACAATTAAATTCGATTTGTGTTGTATTTGGCATGTCTTCTATAGTTTATTTAACAAATCATGTTTATTTGCATGAACCAGGCGAAATGGGAGAGGGGGACAACAGAATACAAAACTTGCACTCGTTGATTTACTTTAACCAAGTGCATGAGCCAGAATTGCGTTGGTTTTCCATTTAAGCAAATTTTTCCTGAACTGATTATTATTCTGAGGATCAATTTTTTTGCTCAACAATGTTTGCGATGTGCTCAAATAATTGAATTTAACAGGATATTTTATATTTAGCTTTAGCAAGTTTTGTTTTGCTTTTCTATGAAAACAACTCTAAAACAAGTGCTACATATATAGAACAAAAATTTTAATATTTTCACGAAAGGAAATCTTTTTATTTTTAGGGAATGCTAACAATGACAATGCTGACAATGACGTATAAAAATAAAAAATGCTAAATCAGTGTTTGCTAAAAATAAAACGTATGTAAAATTCAATTCTAAGCAACAAAGCCCTTTAGGCCATTAGGCCATTAGGCTTTAAACACATTTGCGTTTGTTATTAAATAATTTATTAAAATATTTTATTTTAGCTTTGACTTTATAGAATTGAATTCTTAAACTTGGAGAACACAAACACATAAAATAAAAAGTATACCATAAAGTGTCTGAACAATATAAGTTTCTGTTGAACGACTTTGGTTGGCTTTTTTACCCAAAACCGAGAATTATATAGACAACAGTTATATTAGGAAGAAAAAATCGTTATTATGTTAATGAGCTACTTAGGGGGTTGAAACATTAAATTAACTTGTAACGATGTTCAAGACATAATAAAAATTTGAATATTTTTTATAGCTCTCTCTTTCTCTCTCGACTAGCTAGAGTTTTGTCTATAATTCAAGATATAGCGTTGCCAAAATTCGGCCAAGGTGAAATCTCCTAAATATAAAAAAAATGTATCTATTTCAAGAATATTTTTTAAGATCCAAGATTCCTACCTATAGCAATACTTTCCATAAGATAATTAAAATAATTAATTGAATTATCTTAAAATAATATGTAAGAAAATAATACTTTTTCAATTTGAAATAGAAAACAAACGAGTTCTTGAACTCAGACCCATTTTTCTCTGAGTGTTGGTCTTTCATTTTGGTCTTGGCCACATATCACTTAGTGCACTTTGGGCGATAAAACACAAGCAGCAAATGTTTCCTCAATAGCCCCTTTCGGCTGCAAAATTATGTTAAAGTGTTTAAGCATCCGTTGGAGCAGGCCACTTGTCACAGGCAAAGGCAAAGGGGGAGGAGCAGGAGGCAAGGACCAGTTAGCTTTTGTGTATCGATGTTTTGTCCACAGACCGAAAAAAATACCACACCCAGGTTGGGGCGGACTCGGGCGGGGCAGGGCGGAGCTCGTGTACTTTCAGCTGGCAACAGTTACAAACGATGTCGCCTGTTCTCGTTCATTGTTTGTTGGTCGGCTTCCTGCCGCCATTTGATGCTTCCGCCTGCCATTCGTCTCTGGCCCAAAGTGCATGCAACAGCAATAATAACAACAACAACAACAATAATAATAAAAGCGCTACGACATGAGCCAGATTGGCCCAGTTGCAATTGCCTGTTACCTGTATTTATTGCACTTAGCATTTAAATATCGAAAAAAAGAGAGCAAAGCGGATAAAAAGGAATTTATTGTTAAATATTTAAGCCTTATCAGCTTAAGCGTTTTTTTCCAATTTAAGCCAAGCCAAGGAATTACTTTGATATAATTTCAATAATAAAACTCTGAAGCATTTTAAAGGGTATTTGTCAGTCGAAAACACGAAACTTTCGTAAAGTTCTGGCACACATCAGACAAAGGGTATTGTCACAGTTTTGCGTTCAAGTTTAGTGCACATTGCACATTTCTATTGCATAGTTTTTAAACCGTCGTATATTATTTATTATTTTGTGACAGATATGTTATTTAAATAACAATCATTTTGTAGATAATTTAATACACAATACTTAGTTACAATACTTATATGTGAGAACATATTTTAACCTTTAAAACTTTCCATGAAAAACAGATTTATTGAACTAAATTGTTTAGTGCATCTTCCTATAAGTATTTTTTAAGCTCGTTAGAGTTTCGATTATATTACAGTTAAGGCTCGAGAATAATAACAGAATAAATTTTAAAAATTTGTAATAACACTTTATAAATGGAATTCATTAATTTTGTTTATAGTTATACAATTTCAATTTCTCAAATACCTATGGGAAAGTGCATTTAATCTTCGGCAAGCGAAAGAAAACTCTTTTTACTTGTCGTTTGTGTGGGATCTGGCGCGTGGCATTCAGGTAAATAGGATTAACCGCACCAATGTCAATGTCAGTGGCGCAGGCTGCTTAACTGTTAGCCGAGTAAGTTGGCCGCTTACAAGAGCCGCTTTCGCTTCCTTTCGCCTAGGTAGATGGCGCGTGGAGCGTGGCTTGTGGTCCATGTCAAATGGCAGGTTGGGTTACACGTGCAACCTCTTGAATGTCAAGTGGCGTTTTGGCGGATGCAGTCGCGACTGAGGCTAGAGGATTGTAGCGGGGAAGGAGAAGGGAACTGTCTGTTGCACAAAGTTGCAGGCGCAGCAACTGTTGCACCGTGGTCTGAGAGCACTTAAAAATGCACTGAGCTAAATGCTCGTCGATTTGTCAGCTGTCATTAGCAATCGAATGCATTGCACAATGCATTATGCATGAGCACTTGGATCTGGACAGGCAACAAACACAACGTCAGAAACAAGAAGAACCAGAACAAGAACGAAATCTAGTATAAGCATAAGAAGCAGCAGCTCGAGAACGTGTACAAAACGATGAATGACATACAACCATCGCATTTGACCCAATTGTGATTTTTTCGACTGCTTCGTTTGCCATGGCCACACATGCTAAGAATAAATTGTCGTGCCACTGGATGATGCATCAGCCTTGAGTTACGTTTTTTTCTTTGCTTTTTTTTACGGGCAAGTTTGGCAAATTTTCTTGCCATGTGCTTGAGTTTTTCGGCTCGACAATTGGTTTGTTATTGGCAAAGATTAGGGAAAACAATTGGAAATTGATTTTTGTGCCTTTCGTTTGTTGAGTATACCTAATTTCAAATAAATAACTGGCTACATGAAGTTATAGAAAATAAATATTTGGGTTAACTTACTGAATGATTGATTTTGTAGAAAGTAAGACTATCTAAACGATGACCAAATATGAAATTGGCATTAAAATAATTGAGCCTAATTATTCTGTTCTCAGGAAATCAAAAATGAAAATGAACATATAATAAAATAAGAATATTTAAAATATCCTACCCAACATACCTTCGACACTGCACTTCCTAATTATCCACCATAAACAATAAACATACCACAGTGCAGGAGGCAAAGAATCTCTATCAATGCATTAAAAAGAATGAAATAACTTTAAACAACTCAAGTGCTCTTTGAGACTCGCAACTGATAAAGAAAATACAATTACGTAGGTACACAAAGGATGATATCGTTTTTATTATTTTGCTTTTCTTTTTAAAGGGAAACGCGCATCGACTTCTTGAGGGAAAGTTCTGAGTATGCACACACATAAACATAAACGCACACATACACGCAGTTGTGATATATGATTGTATTTGTTATTGTTGTAAATTGTTATAAATTGCACTTACCGAGTAGCAAAAGTTTAATGTCCTTTGCCGCTTGAATGCCATCCTCTTTCAGGTTCTTCTCGATTTGTTTGGAACGTTGTATGGCAGCGCGCTCTTCAGCCGATGTAGTGCAGCCCATTTTGTTTGAATTTTTTGTATTTTCTTCTTTCTTTTTTTAGTTGTTGCTTTGGCAGCACTTGTCAGTTAAAGTTTTAAGGTATTTATTGGTGGACAGCAAGTGCGCAACTTTTGGTTATTTTATTTAAATTTATTATGATTTATTTTATTTACAAAATTCTTAAAATTACAATACACACACTGAAATACAAACGAACAATAGTTACTCTTTATATGTATGTATTCTTTTTTTATTATGAAGGGAAATGGCAGCCGAGCGCGCAGCATCCAATTGGATTTTCTGCATAAACAATAACAACTGACCGCTTAGCCGTTCTGACACGGGAAGTGACAACAACAACTCAATGAGTCAATGAGTCACACACACACATACACACACACACACACATACACAAGTACACGACAGGCGCAGGCACGCACCGGCATTGAGATAACAGTGTTGCCTACTCGACAAGTGCGTCTAATTTTATGGCCGCCACTGTCTGTCTGTCCAATAGGGCGCGCGCTGCTCTAATTGAACTGCGCCTTTATTGTTGTTGCTCTTGCTGTATTTTGTTATCAGCGACAACAACAACAACAACAGCAAGCAGAAGCAGCGGGCATCGGCGCACTGGTCTAGCCAATTTACATATGGCTTGAATGGAAAATATGTAATATGGCAATATGTACATATACGCATCAATACTATTTATCTAATCAGAAAATGCTATCGAAAATGACTAAAAACAGAAACAGCAGACAGAGTTGAAAAATTTTCGCCTTTTGGCAATTTATCATGTTTTTTTGGGCAACTTTTTTGCATGGTGTGGCCAGGTCCTGTGTTTTTCTGTATAATATACATTTATATATATATATATATATTTATATGTATGTGTGTGTGTGTGTGTGTGTGTGTGCTTGCAAGGCGTGGGCGTAGGCGAAGAATGTGTTAAACGGTTCGTTATGCCGGCTAAAACAACGCGTGGTCACACTGGAGACAGTCGCCATCTCCGCATCCACTGATGCTGCATTTTGTGCGACTAAGCAAAAACGATTAGTTTTTTATGCGGCTTTTGCGTGGGTGCGTCGCGTTTCGCTTTTAGTTGGGGGGCGGTTGGGTGGTTGCTTGGGTGCTGTTTTAGGCGCTTGTATGAATTTCGATTTAGTAGTTTCTGCTCACACTCTCACGCTCGAACTCTCACGCATACGCACTCTCAACACACGCACACAGAGCCTCCCACCCACCGCCAGGCAGCGGGAGCGCAATTTTCTTCGTTTCGTTTTTTTTTTCGGCTTTACATTTTACCACCGCCTAGTTTCCAGCGCCAGCGTATACACACAACACTTGCACACACGAGCTGAGCAGAGCAGCGCAGCGCAGCAAAGCACAGCACAGCACAGCGCAGAGAGACCACCCTCTTCTTCACCCGTCTGCTTGTTAGCTTTTCAGTTCTTTTTATTTTTGGTTGATGGCTTTTTGCTAGTTGGCAAGCTCGGATAAACTGCACAATTACCCGTTGCACAATAGTTATCACTTGCACTTGGTTTTAAATTTGCATTTATTCTAATTAAATTGGAATATTTCGGGTGTGCAAAAACTTGTAACACACTTTTGCTGCCTCTCGCTGTCTCTCTCAAACTGATTCTAGTATTGCCAGATCAGCAGCTCTTGCACTTTGTTTACATTTGGCGCGCTGTATGTGGCAACGCCCTACAATTTAACAGACTGTTAAGTACGCAGTTGTTATCGATTATCGATTGCGCACAGTTTAATTTAATTATAAATGCAGAGCAACATTTTTGTTGCACAGCTTATGGTATCTATTGTATTTAATTTGTTATTGTTGTATTGAATGGCATACAATATTTTAGGTATTTATTTGGTTTTCATGAGTAACGCGTAACTTTCACATAATGATTTAAGGCAGCCTGCTAATTACATATCGGCAAATGTTAAGTAATTGCCCCTGTAAGCTAGCTGTTATTTCTTAACAGCTACTTTTGCAGCCCTCACCCCAATCAGCTGTTATCAGCACGCATTGTGTATTTGGAATAATATCATGTTGCGCCAACTTTCGGTAAGTTTTAAGACATACTAATGTGAAAGACCTCAATTAAACATTGCATTAGTGCTCCACAGCTGTGCGGCGCTTGCTGGTACCGCTGGCTACGCCGAAACGCTATGTTAGCAGCAATCAAAGCGGCTTGGACAAAACTGAGTTTGTAACGCCTCCCGATGTGATTGACTACGAGGATCCCGAGGGCTTGCCGATGCCGGTTTATCCTGCACGACCCGATGAGCCACTGGCCACACGCAAGCAGCGGTAAGTCCACCAAGGTAATCGTGAAACATATATTTATTGAGTTTCCCTTTTCTAGGCTCTTGTATCAGTCGCGCAAACGCGGCATGTTGGAGAACGATCTGCTGCTGAGCACCTTTGTGGCAAAGTATCTTGAGGATTTCAACGCCGAACAGACGGCACTCTATGATCAGCTTATCAATGGTGTCACCAATGATTGGGATATTTATTACTGGGCCACAGACACGAAACCCACACCGCCTGAATATGACACGGAAATCATGAATTTGTTAAAAGAGCATGTCAAGAACACGGAACGTGTGCAGCGCATAAGGCAGCCCGATTTGTAGAGAAGCATTATAGAACACAAAACTAAACTATAAATATATAGTATAATGTATAAGCTAAGTATAGCATGATAAATAATGCAAGTGATTGTTAATTGTGTGTTTTTGTTTATTATATAACTGGTAATAAATCAATATAAATACAATACAACTGTTAGCTTAACAGCTGTTATTTGGCATTCAGGCCACTCGAAAAAACTTTGACATGTAAAGCTTTCAGACTCATAGGTCTCATATTTCAAACACTCATGAATTTGTCAAAACTGAGCCGATTTCCATAAGGATGTTCTTTTTGTTCATGGTTTGTTGTCTAGATGAATTCTACATTTCAGTCTAAAAATTAAATTTTTGGTCCAAATTAATGTAAAATATTTTCGAATATATACCGTAGTGTTTCCATAAAGGGATAGGTCTCAACTTTCCCCAGTCGTAACTTTGCCAAAACTTAACCGATTTTCACAAGGCTGGTCTTTTTGTTCATGGTTCGGTGTCTAGATTAATTCTACATTTCAGTCTAAAAATTAAATTTGAGGTTCAAATTCATGTAAAAAATTTTTGAATATATACCCTAGTGTTTCCATATAGGGATACTTCTCAACTTTCCCCGGTCGTAACTTTGTCAAAACTCAACCGATTTTCACAAGGCTGGTCTTTTTGTTCATGGTTCAGTGTCTAGATTAATTCTACATTTCAGTCTAAAAATTAAATTTGAGGTTCAAATTCATGTAAAAAATGTTCGAATATATACCCTAGTGTTTCCATATAGGGATAATTCTCAACTTTCCCAGGTCGTAACTTTGCCAAAACTCAACCGATTTTGATGAGGATGGTCTTTTTGTTCATGGTTCGGTGTC
>SCDY01000698.1:0-66766 GCA_004143825.1 Drosophila micromelanica | reverse complement strand
AAATTTTGACATGTAAAGCTCTCGGGCCCATAGGGGTCATATTTCAAACACCCATAAATTTGTCAAAACTGAACCGATTTTCATGTTTGATGGCTTTTTTGTCATGATTTTTCATTTAAATCGAGTCTACATTTAAAATCTATTAATTTTTGAAAAACAATTTTTTTTACTTTTTTTGAAAAAATTGTGTACCCCCTTATGAATTTTGGAAAAAAAAATTTTTCAAAATTTAAAATGACGAGTTTGCACGTTTAATTGATTTTGCTGGCCATAAAAAGGATAATAAACAACATTTTAGATGATTCTGAAGGAGTCTAATTTTTTGTCAAAAATCATGCCAAATTTGAGAAAAATTCAAAACATTATTCAGGGTATCTCCTAGTCGGGAGGTCCCGACTAGAGCAATCTTGTCGTTGTTGTTGTACAAGCTGCATACGAAGCTTTTAACATAGTTTTTTTTTTCTAGTTTTAGTAAGTCGCCAAGTCCGCATTATATGGTGTTATCTTGTGTGGTTGTAGCATTACTTTTACGTTATTTTTCAGACACAGTTCTATAGACAATCAAAATACCGACATTAAGGAAGGGGCAAATTCAAGCTATGTTGATCCTTTATTTGTTTGGAGCTCTTTGGCTGCGTTTTTGTTGTATCCTCTTTTCACGCACTTTTTTTTTATTTAGCGGTCGCTGCGTTTGCGCTCGTTTTTGTAGATTTCCATTGATTTTCCACTATATTTTCTTTTTGCTTTTGTTCTTGTGTTTTCACCTCTTTTTTTTTATTTTTACAGTTGCCGCTTTTGTTTGCGATTTCGACAATTTACAACTATTTGGCGCACAGTGGTTGTCGACGCGTGTGTCCTTCGGCAGGACATGGAGCTAAATAAAAAAGTGCAGCATATTATAGGAAAACGGTGCAATAAATAGGTAAATTCAATGATTTGTTGAACTTAATTTTGGCATTAAATATGGGTGTACATTATATAAAGACCACTGTGCCGCTAGATCTATGCTATATATATATATGTGCGTGTGTGTGTGTGTGTCTGTCTGTGTGTCTGTCTGTGTGTCTGATTGTGTAGATGGGCTACCTGTACGGGTGCTTTCCGTTCCCAATTCACATCCGTTAGCTGTTTGGAGGCAACGGTCCAGAGTTTGTCGAGTCGCGGTTACGTTTTGGCCACACAATGCGGCAGTTTTGGTGCCCTCTATCTGAGTGTGTGTGTGTGTGTGGGTGAATGTTGTTCTTCCGGATGGAAGGGACTAGTGTGCGGTCAATCTAGCAACACTGGCGTACCCGGTCGATGCTGCTCTGTGGTTGTGCCAACCGTATGGCATTGCTGCTAATGGATACAGGATCTGCTGCTGCTGCTGCTGCTGCACTCGAGTAATACAAACAAAAATATACAAAAACAAGAACTGCGCTTTGGTAAATGAAGTGCATTCAGACGAATTAATGACGCGAACTGCGCGTCAGCACCACTTAAAGATGCTGTTGGCCAACTTTAAAGCCGGCAATAGTTAGGTTGGCTGCCTGTTGGAATGGCCCTATTGAGTGGCAGTCAGCTGTTAATGCGTAATTACGCCCGGAGGCAGACTGTGTCCGGCCAGCTGTCCTGTTGTCCGCTTGGCCAGCAGCACTCGTTCAATGGCACAGCAAACAGAATGCGCTCTCAATTGTTGTCGTTGCCGCAATTGTCGCAGCCAATGGCTTTTCAACCTGGTCCACGTGGGCATCCTGGGCAACCTGGACAGCCTGGGCGGCCTGGATGTGCAACTAGCAGCTGGCAACGACAAACTGCCAACTGGCAATTGCCAACTAGCAACCGCCAACTGCCAACTGATGAGAAGTCTACCCAGTTTGCGATTCGGTTAACACAACAAGTTGAACATTGCGGCTCCGTAATTGGCCATTTCTGAATTCTGTTTTTTTTTTATACCAATGCATTCAAAAGTAGGCTTATATACTGAGAATAAAGAGGCTTAAAGGAAGCTCTTATAAATGCCCATATTTGTATTTAACACACACACACATCTCATATGGCTACATGATGAGCAATTGAAGCTTGAGACTGAAACTTAAAACTAAAATTGACTAAAATTTATGAAGCCCTTAAAAATTTTTTTTTGAATTTTGGGAAAAAATTCATGTATTCCTCCCTTTTTTTCAAAATTTAGAAATGCGAGTTTCTCTTTTTAATCGATTGTACTTGTCATAATTAGTATAAAAAACAACATTTAAGATGATTCTGAGGTGGTGAGATTTTTGGTCAGAAATCATGCCAAAATTGGACATGTAAAGCTCTCATATCATTGGTTCTCATATTTTAAACCCCCATAACTTTGTCAAAACTGAACCGATTTATTATTAGTGATTGGTCACTTTTTTAATTGGTTTTATTTTTAAATTTTTTTTTAAATTAATATTAACTCACTGTACTTGTGTACTTATATAATAGTGTGTGTAACTTTACCAGGCATCTCGAAGATAGTTCCAATAAGTTGTTGGTTAAACGCCAGCCAAAATTCTTAAGCGGAATCGAGGGATCCCAAATCGCACAATGTCTTGTCGTCAACTGTTGCACAACGGTGGCAATTTGCGTTTCGAGGGGCATCCTGTCAAATTGCTCATTGCAAAAGTTGTCATCCTTGTCGTCTCCGTCGTCGACGCCTTTTCACTTCCGCCCCGGTTTCCAAGTTGGCATTGCAATTGCAGCTTGATTTTCATTTGCCATCTGCAAATTGAGAGCATCGGGAAAATGTTTTTCCTGTGGCTTATTTGGCATGCGAATCCAACTTGTTGCCCTGCATCAGAAAACTGTTGTTGCTGCCAGGACAGAGCGAAACCAGCAAATTAGGAAGTTCAATTAATAAAATCAAATTGCCCTGGCAACAGGGGAACTGCAACAAAAATTTATATTATTTTACTCACCTTATATCTGAAATACTTTAAGAATATTTATTTACAATGTTTATGAGTGGAAAAATATCGTGGTAAATCAATTCAAATTACTTAAATTTTTGATATATAATTATTATTGTTTTCAAAAACTCCAAAATATTCCAAGCAATGCTTAATGATTCAAGCTTTTGTCTTTTTTTTTTTTAAATAAGATATTAAGGGGGCAAAAAAATAATAAAATATATAAAATATTCCACTATTAAGAAAAACAATGAAATATGAATATATACTTTTTTTTTAAAATAATTTATTCAGGAAAATTTGGGGCTAAAAAAAAATTTTATATTTATATACATATGTGTATTGATATTGCAAAATCAGCCAATAAATGACATGGTTATTTTACGTTATTTGCACCTGGTTTTATGCGACGAAATCTGAACTGGGCGGAGAGCTGCCGACATCGGCTTTGATAGTGTAGTTGGTCTGGTTGATGCTGTAGTGGATGTTCAGATAGTGTCCGGCCTGGAAGGGCAGTGCGTAGTAGCCCTGCTGTTGGAGAGCATCCTTGTCGCTGCGATGGTAGAGCACGTGTCCGTTGCTGATCACCAGACGCAGCTCCCGTGAGCCATCCTCGTTCTGACGTACATTCTGCTTCAGGATCTGGATCAGTTGAGTCTCCGATTGGCGCACCGGCAGCGAGAGCAACGGTTCACAGCGGCAGCTCAGCTTCTGGGTGAGTGGGCACGTTTGTGGCGTGGAGCCACCGGCGGGCTCTGGCTTGGAGCCACCCAGAGCTGGCAGATTGCCAAGCTGACCCAAATTGCCCCAGCTGCCTAAGTTGCCCAGATTGAGACCGCCGAGCAGGTTCTGAAGCGGCAAATTGGTCAACAGCGTGCCAACAATGGGCAGATTCTGCGACCAACCAGGCAGAAAACCAGGTGACTGCAGAGTTCCCGTATTGCCCACCACGGACGTGACAACAGCCACTGGCTGCACCGGCTTAATGGGCTGAATTGGCTCCGGATTCGCATTCAGATTGTCAAAGTAGATGGGTATACCGACTCCGGCGTTGCTCTGTTTTTTTTCGGACAAAAGGGTTAACGGAATTAGTTGATATCGCTTCATTTTGACCACTTTTAGTTACCAGTTGACGTTTATCACGCTGCTCCGGTTTGCTGGTCGTTGTTGTTGTTGTTGTTGTTGTCAACTCATCGGACATTTCAGCAGCCACAGCGCTGATCAGCAGGATAAAACCCAGATAGCTATTCATGTTTGCTGCGCTCTGCTCAGTTCTGTCTGAATGTCTGAATGCGCGTGGTCTTTTATATGGAATGTGTTGACTGCTTTTTGGCTGCTCCAGATCTTAGGTATTTTAATGTTATGGTCTTTATGGGCCTGGAACCAGTTGCCAAAATAATTATATTAAACTCAAAGTGTGTCACATCGAACAGGTATTGGAATCGATTATCGATCTGTAAATATGGCAATTAAAATGCTTACAAGTAAATATTTATCGATAGAAGATTCCTTAAATAAGTCAATGTTCATTGTACTGAACTAAATTTATCTTTAAATATACATGCATATATATATATATATATATATATATATATATATATATATTTGCACTCCATTATGAAACTTAAAGCAATTTCTTAGTGTTAAGTGTGCTGAAATTCAATTTCAATTAAATTCAAATATGTAAATGGAATTAAGTGCTCATTGATTTTCTTGTATATACGTTTGAGGAGACCCGGACAGCTGTGACAAATCGCCAGCAGTCGCATGATTAAAGCTCCGGACCCGGCGCTCCAAATTAGATTACGCAAAATCGTGTGAACCAAAAAACACTCTAAAAGCCAAAGTCAATGCCATGTTCATGACGAGAAATTGGTAACGCTTTTTACTTATTTTATTTTGTTGTTTTTTACCAAAATACTCGCATTGCTAGACAGGAGCTGGTGACGTTAACATGGCCATTTCTGTGGGTGAGGATTTCAATTTGTTGTGCTTTAAAGTTGACTGCTTTGGACGATTAGCAGCCATGTTGGCCAACAGGGCTTTGGGTCTGGGGATTGGACTCGTATTTGGAAGGGGGGAGGTGAACCAAACGGAACCTGGCACGCAATTGTTGTTGGGCACAAGTTTGTTATTGTTATTGTTGTTGTTGTTTCGGGTTTGTTTGACAGTTGGGCGATTGTTGTTCCTGTTATTTCTGCTGCTGCTGCTGCTGCTGTTGCTGCCAGGCTCATAAATCAAATAAGTTTTGACAAATTGCACATTAAAGACGCATTTTGTGTTTTGTTCCCGTTAAAAATTAAATTTGTATGCACACAAATATTATGCTTCAGTCTTCAGCATTGCAAGACAAAACCCATCTAAGCGATTTGCCCTGATTTATGTGTATGCCTTTATTGTGTTTATTTATCGAACCAGCCAAAAATAATTCCAATATATGTGCACACATATGTCTTCGCTGACTTAGTTCTGTATGTTATATATATATATGTATATAAGTGTGTACATATGGTTCTACCAAAATCGCCAGTAAAGTTTAAAAATACTTTCAACATAAAGTATACTTTATTGCTCATGACAAGAACGTCGCCAAACTGCAGCAACAACAACAGCAAAAGAAATGCAATAACAATAACAAAAGTTATGCGGCGCAGGCGGTTGGCTGAGCAGCTCCACAGTGGAGTCATTTTAAAATTTCAGTTGCAAAATTCAAAATTGTATATAAGCCTTTAAATAATTACATATTTTATATATACTATTTATAATATAATTTTTTAAAATATATGCCTAACCATAATTACATTTTGAGAATAAGTTTAAGTTTCTTATAAATATATTTGCAATAATATTAATATTTCTTAACGCTATTTTGTTCCACTGTGCAGAGTCGGCGGCAGCGCTTTGCAAAAATAAATGCAATAACAGTAACAAAAGCTAAGCGACGCAGGCTGCACGCAGCGACGTCGACGTCGACAGCAGCGCTGCGTTAATGATCGCCGTTGACGTCGACGTCGCTGTCGCTGTCGCTTTTGTTGTTGCTGTTGTTACTTGAGCTGCCTGTCCAGCATGAAAATCTTATTATAAATGATGTTGTCCGACTGACCAAAAGAATGGAAAGCGCTGGACCAAGAATGAAAAGTCTAAGCAACAAGAGAAAGTCAGCTCTATATTTAAATAATGAAACAGACAATCCGATATTTCAGATAAATTGCAGTTAACACACAGCTATAAACATATTTTTTTAGAATGTATTTTTAGAAATATATATAAATCTTTTAGAATAACGTGTTTTACAAATTTAGTGTTGAAAATAAAAAAAAAAAACGATTTCTAAAAAAAATGGTTTAATAAAAGTATCCTTCCTTACAAAATAAAATTAATATGTACTATATATTCTTTATGAGAGAAACTTTTAGGATTTAGTATTAGAGGTTATAAAAAGCGTTGTCGAAATAATTATTTTGTTTTCCAGTTCAGATTTATCACCTTTGCAGTATTTAAAATACGTTTAAAGTTGATTCAAATTTGTATTTTAAAGAGTTAAGCAAGAAAAGTTTATTTCAAAAATGTGAGTTTTTTTTTCAACTGTTTGAGGAGCCGACATTTTGAGTGCATACTTAACTTGAAGATAACACTTTAAATGCAATGTATTTTTAGAAGTTTTTACTGTTCATCGAAGGAACATATGTCTTGGCCGGTGTCCTCTCGGCGTACACACACACGCACACACACATCAATATGTAGATGTATCTGTTCTACGTTTCTTCATCGCCCAAGCTGCATTTATAGCTTTTTACGAATATTCTTCTGAGTCGGCTTTATCGTTTATTTTTTCTTATTTCACATTTAACTGCTTGTTGTTGTCATAATTGTTGTTTTGGCTCTTAACACATAACGGTAACGGTTAAAAGAGAGTTTGGTCGGTATCCCAAACAAAAAAAAAATGCCGTTGATTATTTTGCGGTCGCTGCCTTCGACAGCGACTCAGTTCTGGGTATAAATATAAGAAGCTGCTCGGGCTGAACAACAACAACAGTACCAAAAGCAACGGTCGTCGAAGAGCAAGAATCGACGTCCATACCAATCCAATCCCGAAGACCCAAATCGAGTCCCCAACGCAATTTCCAGCCAGAAATGTCATCATATATGTGGCAGCAAGGCGCTTTGCCGCTGTCGCTAATCCTCCTGCTGGCCGTGATTTGTGCCCGGGCAACGGCAATGCCAATAACGGACGAGGAGCAGCCACCATTGGAGCTGACCACCATGGCGAGTGTGGCACTCGAGGAGGAGCCGGTGCCGGTGCTGGTGCCGGTGCCGGTGCAGTCGCATCGCATTGACTGCAAATTGCCTTTCGATGCGACAATGGACTCGTTAGAGCAGCAGCAGCTGCTGCAGGACAATGGCTGCAACGTGCCGTACACCAGCAGCACTAATAAGCCGGCGGATGCGAGCGACGATGGCCACGACGAGGAACTGGAACAGCAACAGCAACAGCAACAGCAACCGGCGAATGTCCTGCGACACTCAATGTCTGGCAGCAGCAGCAGTCAGCCCCTTTATGAATTACAATTGGTTGTTTGGCCCTCTGATGTTGAGGACGTTGCTGACTTGGGCAGCACAACGCCCAGGACAACCACAAGTACAACAACAGTAACAACACCAACAACACCGACAACAGCGACACCTTCACTATTTCCTTTGTACGAGGATCAATTGGTCGTATTCCCGCAAATGGATTTTCAAGAGGAAAATTTTGATTATTTCTTTGATGAGCTGCCAACAGATGCGAACGCCTCGAGCACAACAGAACAACCACCCCTCGCTTCATCGACAACAACCCGGCGGCCAACAACCGAAGGACCCGACCCGTCGACACCGCTGCCAGTTTATGTGCTCGAGAATTATCGCATCAAGCACGCCAATGGCACCGAGGAGCACAAGTAAGTGCGCTCAGCTTAGCGTCCATCCGTCCAAGCCCCCCGCAACTAACCCCATTTGTTACCAAAAACCGCAGATTGGCGCTCAGCAACGGGCTGGTCAACTATATGAAGCTGTACGTTAAGCGCGTGGGCGACAGACAGATCAATGTGCAGGAGGGCTATAACTCGGTGCCCGTCGCGGGCCAAAAGCCGCAGATTCAGACGCTTTACTACATAGCCGACGAACGTGGCTATAATGTGTACAAGAGTGAGTAGCCAGCTTCGACTTCGAAATTATCATCATCATCATTACCAACCATTGCCTATTGCCTATTGTAGTTGAGTACAGCCCCCTATCGACGACGCTGCCCACCCGCGTGCTTTATAAGGCCGCAAAATCACCAGAGTCAAAGCCAAACATATGAGAAACCAGAAATCACGATGTCGTCGCACAGTGGCACACAACTGTTTACCAACGTAAATACATTTTTTTTAAATCGTTTTTTTTTTCTGAAAATAATGTAGTAATATTTAAATGAATTAAAATATTTTAAAAATATATTAAGCTTTATTTATATGGGTTTTCAAGGTCTCGTTTAAAAGTTATTTAAAAATTGAAAACGCTTATCAACTGATCAAATTTTAACAGGCATGATAAGCAACAAGTTGACGATAACAACTAATCAATCAGGTCTGCCAATTTATAATGACAAATTTGATAATTTTTCTAACAGCTGAAGAGTTTGTCCAAAATAATATTCATCACAGTTAATTGAATAACTTGTGAAAGAACAAAAACTATTAAAAAAGCTGACATTACAATATTTTAAAATATATATAAAATTACGAAATACCAATTGGGTTTGTCCTAACATTCATTAACTTGATAATTAAATTCATTTAATTTTCAATATAATAGTGATAAAATGCTAAATTTTTCAATTGCACAATATATATGTATGTAGATGATAGATCAAGCGACTATCATATTGCGAAAATAATAAATAAATCAATACAACACACACACACACACACACACACACACATAATATAAGGATTAATAAAGACATAAATGTATCTTGAAAAGAATGCAATAGTTATGCAGTTTTGTGTACAGTGCCTCCCACTGTGTGTGGCCACATTTTGAAGTTGCGGCATAACTTTAGCTTCGATGCTGGCTAAGATGCCAAATAAAATGTAACGCCCGCAAAATGATTTGCACTTTTTGCTGTTGTTTTTGTTTTGGGTCCTTCTGTCTATGGCTTCGGATTGTGCCTTTGTTTGTTTGTCTCTCAATCGTACGCCTCTTGATTGCTTTCCTAGTTTTCTATCCTTGTTGTTGTCCTGTTGATATTGTTGTTGTTGTTGCTGTTATTCTTGTTCTTGTTGTTCCCTGTCGTCGCATTTGGCGCCTCAGTCAATGCTGATGATGCCATTTAGATGCATATCAAAGTGTTTCACTTTTGGCCAATCCTTTTGCCCATTTTGCATATGTATGAATTTATATGTATGTATGTACATATGTATGCACATGGATGTATTTATTTATTTATATTTTATTTTGTTTGTCTTATACTTTTTTGAATAGTTTTTATTTCGCAAGGATTCTGCTGTTGTATCCTTCGATTGTGGTTTATGTGCTCTGCCATTTGCCGTTCCAAGCTGTCCCACTGTCCCCACACTCGGTCAGATTCCCACTGTGGGAGTAAATCTTTGGGTCTTTTGGTCTTTTGTTGTTTACGCCGCACAGAGCCACAAACTTTCCGTGTTCGGCAGCCTGTGGCAGCTGGCACCAATCGAAAGTTTCGTCCTGTATTATTATTATTTAGGGCATTTGTGTGTTGCTTGATATTCCATAAGAGATAATATTCATATTGTCTCGTTAAAGTGTTTTTTGATGCGATTTGTCGTTAAAGTTAAGCATCCGCATTTCCTTTTAAAGTTTAACGATGCCAAATCAAACAGGACGTATCCATCATATACAGTCGGCAATATAAATAATATTATATACTAATTATTGTTACATACATATACATATATGTGAGGATAAATATGTTACCGCAAACAAATGTGGAATATATTTTTTATTTTACATATATGAGAGTGCGTCTATAAATGTTTAATAAAAATCCGCTAAGAGCTTTACCAGTCCATTGGCCCATTGTGGATTGAACTCGGCCGGGATGCGTTTGTTTGTTTGCGTGGTTAAATCGGTTGGTTAAATATAACGAAATCCGCCAAAGCGAACGGCAAATTTTTATAAAATGAACATAAAGCTATTGGTTAATTCAATTCAATTTTATTGCTGTGCAAAGCGACTGAGCCCCAAATGCAGTCCGGCTTCATTTTTGACGGAGCTTTTCACATGCCGCACTGAACATGGCGAGTCAATGTTCAGCGGTATCCAACTGTCTATGTGTGTGTGTGTGTGTGTGTGTGTGTGTGTGTGTGTGTGTGTGTGTGTGCTAAATGTATACAGTGATAAACACATTACAAGATATTTTGCATATTTTATGTGCTCAGCCGAACCACACCGAACTGAACAAAACATACAGATATGCGAGGCATACAGCGACAAATACACCTACATACACACACACACACACACACATACGTACATACAAAAAACATGTACACAATGCCACTGGTGGGCCATGTTAAAATCTGTTTTTATGATTAATCGCTTGGTGGCGCGAAAAAAAAAACAAAATGCCAGTGGCGCATTTTAATATTTCAGCAATTTCATTTGGATACCATTTTAAATAAAAGCCACTGGGAGAGTCAATGATCATCATCCTTGGCGGTGTGGGCCGAGTTCATATGCGCAGTGCAGGCTGTTAAAGCTGGTATTTGGAAAAAGTGTGTGCCCCTAGAGAAATGCCACAAAAGTGAAGTGAAGTGAAGTTAAGCAACGAAAGAGACGAAGAGTGAGCGAGAGAGAGGGATATACATAGAGCGGAAAAATACGGAGAAAGAAGGAAAGAGGAAGTAAGACAGACAGAGAGCGAAAGAGAGAGAGAGAGAGAGAGATAGGGATAAAGGCATAAAAATAGTTTCAGATAGTTCGAGAGAGTCACAGAGAAATAATGCAAATTGCAATTAAGGTATGGGGGCAAAAGAGGATTCTTTAAGTTATTAAGCCCTTGTCAGGCTAGCCAAAATAGTTTCATTATTTTTCGTAACAAAATTTAAAAACCCCTTGAAATTTCTGCTTTAAGCAAATTAGCAAAATAAACTGAATAAATTGATAGATGCAATGTTGGGGTTTCTATTTTGCTGTTAAAACCTCGAGCTTTGCAAGTAGATAAACCTAGTTTGTTAGCTTAATGATGTCGATTCTATGCAAAATAAGTCGGATTAAATATAAGCGATTCAAGAGTCATTTTGCCAGCTTAAAGCAGTTACTTTGTTATTGTGTCTTCCTTTAAGATGGAAAACTGTTTTGCTCTCCTTTTATTTTCATTACCAAAGGTTACTGTTTTTTTTTTTGCCTTCGTTTTATTTAATTTTTTTCCTGTTTTGGTGCAAACAAATTCAGGTTCCTTCGGGCTATTTAGCTGTCGTTGCCTTGACGCTTTCTCGGCCAAAGTATTTTTCCTGCTGTTGCTGAAAATGCGCGCGTTTATCTTGCACTATTTGGTGCACATTCGTTTCACATTACTTTCCGTTGCTCGCTGGCAACTTTCGAGTTGCAAGTTGCAAGTTGCGACTTGCAACTTGGCGTGCTTGGCACGCGCTCACTAATTTTATTCCTTAATAAAAACCGAGGCACCGTCAGCAACAAGGACGAAGGAGCTGGTGCACGTAGTTTGCCAAAGGGGGCCTAGCTTTGCCAAAGCGGCGCACCCGGAACGACAACACCGGACTATCCGGACTGTTGTCCCCGGATCGAACCCGGATCGTCCGTAGTCAGTTGCAGCCACTGTTTGCCCTGTTGGGCGCCATCAAAATGGCAAAGTTCGTTAAAGTGATAATTACAAAGGACCCATAAAAAACAGCACAAACTGAAAATACGAGCCAACAACAACAACAACGATGTTGGCCATAAAACATGCCCAGTCCCTCTGCATAAAATTGCATGTGTAAAATATATTTTGTATCGTTTTTTGTCAAAGAGAAAAAAAAACAAAACAGCATACAGGGTCTATTTCCAGGTCTTCTTACTATGCAAAATTTATTATCCGTTTTAAATATTTTACAGCCACTCTTATTTAATTATGAATATATGAAGAACATTTATTTGTATATTATAAAATAGTAATACTTTTCTTTTAATATAATGCAGCTTTACAAAACCGATAAAAGCCAACATCTCAATAACTCATCTCGTCAAGTTTTTGTTTAAAAACTTTAGGCCAAGCCTTATTAAATTTGAATATTTTTCTTTGAATACTTTCGTGCCTGGTTGAAGCATTAACAATAAACACAAATATTTATTTTATTTAATTTTATTTATTTTAAAAATAAAAATACAAAATGGCCAATCTATGCTATCATTTATGTTGTAGATTTTATTCATATTCCTCAACTTCATGATATTTCCGTTAAGCAACTTTAAAGCTTAACAATATTATTCATGAAAATCTGTATTTGTTAGAATTGAATCAGGAGGATTAACCAATTGATTTAAATAGTTTACTTAAACTTAGAGCTGCGGTTGCAGCTGTTGATTATTTGGCAGTACGTTCAGCCAGAGCAAAATGTTGAAATACATTGCATAATTTGCGCAGCTCACGTAAAATAATTAATTTCCGCTTCCGTAAACAAAGTGGGTTACTCTGTTAGTTAGCCAGAGTTGTCTCCCAGTGTCCTCTTCACTTTTTTGGATGGTTGATGGCGCCAGCTGCCAAATGCAGGCGACCGAGAAGTGGGCGGGAAATGGCTCTCGGTCTGAGTTGCTTGCAGGAAACGCGGCTTAGCTGCGACTTAGGACAACTTTGGATTGCAAATTTCATTACAAGTTGTCAGTGGAGGCGAGGGGCAGGGGGTACGAAACGAGAGAGAGAGAGAGAGCAGAAGAGAATTTGTGGCTTAACCCGGCCTGGTTTCTATGTGGCTGCCGCACGGCGTTGTGCAGGCACGTGTTTCTCGCGCGCTGCCACGGTCCAGGGCTGGCGAGCAACCAAATAAAAAAATTGTAAAAATTCCGGCTCGTTTTCGAAGTCAAGTCTAACTGAAACTCTTCAAATCGGGTAAATTAGTTGGTGCAATTATGAGATTTAAATTATTATGAATGATTATATAAAAACTAATGAAATACATTGCTGATTAAAAATTTTATATTTTTCTAACCTATAAAAGTTATCACTTTTATCAGTTATCAGGTTTTCTCTTTAACAACTATAATTAAAATAATACGAATAATAATATATTTTAAAACGAATTTCACACAATAAGAAGTAGATTCTAATCTTGTACTTTGCATGTTTGAATATTTTATTTTCTAAAATTTCAAAATATCCTATCATAGTCTTTGCTTACTTGAGCATGGTGTTTAAGGAAACAGGCTTCAAAAAAGCCATTATCATTTTGCTCGTTATAATAATGTTTATTACAAATATTTTTGTGTGTTTTTTTTATCAATAATCGGAAATTTGTTTTCTTTCAGTGCAGTAGCCCTACATTGTTTGATGTTTGTAGCTCCGTTTGTTTTCATATTTTTTGTTTTTTTTTTTGCTGGTGTTTTATTTTATAGCTGTTGCCTTTTGCTGCGGTCGCTGATGAAGTGTACACATACATTCACACACACACACGCACACACGTACAGGCATGCCGTCACAGTGGCAATAGCTATGTCCTTTTAGCACATCCTGCCGCTTGGCGTCAGCCGTGTTTGCCGTCCCGTGGCGGGCACGCCCCTAAACCAGGCAACCTTTTTTTTCTAACCACAAGCCGTATCCCACGCCCAAAAACAAGCACTGGCTGAGAGCAGTAAACGCGACTTTCGCTGCTTAAAAGCCATTTTTGCATTTTATATTTAATTTTTTTCGTTTCATACACTGCTCACATAAAGGGTATATTGGTATGTTATGTTTTTAGCTCTATAAAATTCAATTGAGCAAATTTGTTTGAAAGCCAGCTAAAGATCTGCTTAAAGCGAGCTATAATTCCAGTCATATCCGATATATCCATAGCCAAATCCGTGTTTAAGATTTCCGTAATCAGTCAAACTTTTCTTACTTTCTTATGCTGCTGTCAACAGAGTATTGTGCCGTCGTTAATGCTCGATGGAGCTTTTTTCGTACCTTAACGGTCCTCTCTCCAGACACCTACCGCCATTCGCATGGAATTTTTTTTGCGCCTTGTTTATTCTTTATCCTTTGGCACTGGTTTTTAGATATTTTTGTTGTTTTTTTGTTTCTGTCGCGTTGCCGCAGCATGCAAACATTTTGCAGCCATTTCCTGGCGCTGTTTTTGTTGTTGTTTTGTTTTCTACGTTTTTTTGGATGGATTTAGTTTTGGGTCCTGTTTCACTTTCATGGGCTTTGGACACGCTGGAGCCGCAGTTCACGCTGTCCACGTTAAACTTTCGGTCGCTTTGTCGCATTTGCAATATTTATTGCGTTTTGATTATACAAACAGGCCAAATTTAAAGCGCTTTTTCTTTTATTTTTTTTCTTTTGGGTTTAGCGACCTTGTTTTCGCTGCTTAGTTTTATTGCTGGTGGGAGCCCATGGAGCAGGATGTTATGTCTTGCCATCAACCCTCGGTTGATGCACATTTGATGGGCATCGGTTTTTGGCTTTGGGAATGTGTGTGGCTGAGTCCTTGACATAGGTCCTGTACGTATTAAAAGCGGCTTGGTAAACTTTTTAATTGTGTATCCAGCACAAACTTGGCAAAGTTCAAGTTCGCCTGCATCCTGTTGCTGATATACTTCTGAGTGCTTGTCATTGACTTGGCTTGAATTTTCTGAATTTTCCCCCGACCATTTAG
Source organism: Drosophila micromelanica (assembly GCA_004143825.1). Lineage (NCBI taxonomy): Eukaryota > Metazoa > Arthropoda > Insecta > Diptera > Drosophilidae > Drosophila > Drosophila micromelanica. The sequence continues at coordinate 51,993 of SCDY01000698.1, read as the reverse complement.
TCCGGCTTTTCACTGGCTTTAAAAAGCAAAGTTAACAAAGTGCAACGGCAAGTGCATCTGCAACTTTGTTAACTTTCAGCTCATTGGCGCTGGATCATTTTACCAGTTTTGTCCATGCCCATTTCCCTCATACCACCTCGCATCCTTTGGCTGGTACTTAACGCCCAACTCTAATTCTCACTTGGAGTTTGAATTCTTTTCTCTTCTTCATGCCGTGATTGTAAAGTTTCATTGATAATTTTAACTACTGCAACTACATGTGTCCGTCCAGTTGGCCAACGTGGCCCAAACTATTCTGACCGGCAGAACAAGCTAAGCTCAAAAGACGCTTTTAGCACTTTTCAAAGTTGCATAGTTTTTCTTGACAATCAAAGGGTATTTCCAACTGCGCTTTTATCGAACTTAAATACATTTTTTTTAAAGGCATGTTAAGTATGCAACTAATCTTCTAGGATTCTCAGTCTAAAGAACTGTTTAAGCTGGGTATCTTCCTGTTTATCAGAATTGTTTATTAGAAAATTGACTACCCGATGGAACCTACAGTGTTCCTATCCAACCAGATTCCCGTTTAGCCAGCGAGTCGAGCAGAACCAAGTGTTGCTTTTATGGCAGCCAGTTTTGAGCAGTAAGTTTTTTTCATCATCCTCTTTATTTTTTTTAATTTAATTTTTTTGATTAGCTACACTTTATGCCGTTGTTTTATTATTACTTCTTTTTCACTTTTATTTTAGGTTATTTTCACAGTTTTGTCTTTCGCAGCAGGCGGCGACAATTTTTGCTCATTTTGTGTGCAAAAAGTTTTTGACTTCGCAATCGCTGGCGAAAACAAAGTGCAAAGCACAGTGAATACCCCATCCCATCCCATCCCAACCCATCCCGGACCACATAGAGGCAAGGATACCAACCCGATCTGCCCTTTTGTGGACCACTTTATTTCTTAATTTTATTGTGGCATCTCAGTGGCATTTACATGCAGCTCACTCACTTTGCTGGCCTTAACGTGTTTTCTAACTGACAAAGCGAATTTTAATGGAGCATACGACGGGCAAAATTCTTAATTTAAACAAAGTTCAGTAACAGTTGTAAAATGCTAACAGCTCGACTTTGTTTGTCTAAAATTCACAATAATACTAATTGACATCTTTTCTCTCTTCAATTATTTCGCGAAATGCGATGAAAAATTACCATAAAGCTTATTATATTTTTTTTATATAGTTTTGTTTTGAATTGCGAACATTTTCTCAGAATCATTTATTTTCATTTTAAAATTTAATTTTTCAACATGAAATTTATATCAATTATATTTGGCTTTGCTTTAAAAAGGTAGTCGTAAGAAACCAAACTGTGAAAATAAAATTTTTAAAAAATCTTTAAATTCATTGAAGAGTGGGGGGTATTAATTTTTTTGTTATTTGCAGCTTTAGTTGGCTTCGATTCAGCCCATATCGTATTTCGTGTAAATATTCGCACGCATAAATTAAAAGTTAGTAATCCGATTTGATAGTCGGTTTTAACGAGGGCTCAAGTGCTCGTTTATTTAAGTGCAGTCTTCGGATTGCAATTAAACAAGCAATCACAATACGATTCGTTTTGCTTCAAAGTGCTCATAATTTTGTTTTATGGCTTTATATCGGATGAGTCGAGTTTTGCTGGGCTGAGATCGTTCGGATAAGGAACAGCTGAATTTCCTGAATTCCCTGGCTTAGGTGCAACATGTGTGTGTGTGTGTGTGTGTATGAGTGTGAGTGTGTGTATGAGTGTGTGTGTGTGTGTGTGTGTGTGTGTATGCGTTTTGGCAGGGTCGAGGCTAACCAATTGGCAACTGTCTGCATTTGTAAATTTATGATGGACCTTCACACTTGCAGTTTGGGATTGGGATTGGTTTCACTTTTGGGTTTGGTTCCGACTCCAATCTGAATGTGGAGTCGAAATCTGAATCTGAATTTGTGCTGGTGCCCTTAATTTTACTAGCAATTTGCGTTATATATATGCCATCGATACTGCCACTTACACACGCACACACACACACACACACACACACACACACACGTGTACAGTCAGAGATTTGTGCACTTGTATGTTTTATTGCCAGAGCCGCTTTGCGGTAAATTTATTGCCAAATTGTCGACATCGACGGCGGCTTTCGAAATATCGCGAATTCACGGCTCGGACGGGCAGCGGCAGGGTTTTAAGCGGGGGCCGTTGCGGGTCCTTTAGCCCATTGGCCCAGTGGTCATAAAAAACCAGCAACAGCAGCAACATCAGCAGCAACAGCAACAGAAGCAACGACAACAACAACGTCGTCAATAATAAATTCATAATTTTCGCTTTGCCTTAATAAATTTTTATTATTTTTTAATTCCTCTTCATTGAAAAAAAAAATGTATATATATTGAAAATCACTTTTTAAAGCATAGTATTACAATATAAGTAGTCACAAAAAAAATTAATAAGAGCTGAGAGCTGAGCCTGCAATTACGACAATCGCAACTCTCAGAAGCGGCCCCTGCGAGTGGGCAACCCTGTGGCCCTGGGCGTGGAGCTGGAGCCGGAATAGCTGCTGCTGCTGGCTGTGCCTGGCGTCGTTGCCTTCTGTTGCTGCACCGTCGCTGGCGACTCCTTGAGCACGGGCACCTCAATGGAGCGCGGCAAATTGGGATAGACTTCAGGTGTGATGGCTGTTTAAGAAACAAAAAATATGCATGAGAAACAGTCGTAAGTGAAGAATTTTTATGATTGATTTGTATTATTATTATTATTATTATTATTATTATTATTATTATTATTATTATTATTATTATTATTATTATTATTATTATTATTATTTTCATGATTTTTTTATTCTTAAAATTTCAAATTGCAATTCAATTCAATTTTAAAATTTGCTATACTTTTTGTTTTATCTATTAGCTGTCATCATTTTTCAACAATGTCATAAACAAATAATTAATGTTGTCATAAGTTTTGGAAGTAAATTAAACAGCGATAAGTTTTTGATTTAGCACAGGTCAAATTATCCTATTACTCACATTGATTCTGCCTGTAGCCAAATTGATCTGCATTATAGAAGACCGTTATATAGCGGCCATCGGGCATCCGGTAGGAGTAGTATCCGACCACCATCAGGGTCTTCACCTCGTTGATGATGGCGAAGTAGCCCCGTTCATAGCGCGCCGTTCCGTCGTCCAGTTCAAAGCGAAACTCATAGCTGCCATCCGGATAGCGGTGATTAAACCGATCCAAGAGACGGGCGCCTCTTGCCTGCGGCTCCAGATCCGCAGCCGGAGCTGCTCTGCTTGATTCCAGAAGCGTGATGAGGAGCGCGAGCAGCAGCATCAGATATCTGGAGTCCTGGGCCATTGTGCCTTGTGTGTGTGTGTGTGTGTGTGTGTGTGTGAGGGAAGGAGGGTGCGTGGGGGAACTGTTGCTCTGGACGGATGGCGGTGGTGGTGATGGTGGTGGTGGTGGTGTTGTACGTGGTCTGCTGTCGCGTTGTTTTGTTAACTGTTTAATTCGGAAACTGCGTAACATTGCCTTTTTATAGCCGCAGCGTCGATGCCAACCGTCGCGGCTGCGACGTCTGCTGCTGCTGCTGTTGCTGCTGCTGCTGCTGCGGCAACAACTTACGAGCTTGGACGCGACTGCGGCCCAGTTGGGATGATAGCGTCAGCAATCGCAGCAGCAGAGCCAACAGCAGAGACGTCAACGACGACGTTGACGGCGGCAACGTCAAAAATTCTCAGCGCTTAATCAAAAAATAAAACAACAACAAAAAACAGTAAAAAATCTTAATTTCATCTACTTACACACAGTGTTGTATGTACTTGTTGTTGGTGGTTCCAGTGTTGCTACCATGGGCGGAACTGGGGCGGAGCGGAGGAGCATCGTCAGGCCGCTAACTGGGCAATTAGGCTGCGCCTCTCTTTCGGCGTGTTTGCTTTGGAATCTGTTCGTGCCGCTGACAAAATCGGCTAAAACTGATCCAACTACGCACAATGGCCATGAGTGGTGTGAATTTTCAATATGATATTGTTAATCTATATATAATTTAATTTAAAATCAATTTAAATTTCTATGTAATTCTAATTCAAATATAGCTGTTCAATCTGATAAATACGCACATTATTTTTGTAAAATTTTTGTCTATGCATATTTATTAAATACTGTAATATACATAAAAGTGCCCAAATATCAATGTCAAAACTATTGAATATATTTTAATAAATTAAATAGAGTGCATTTTTAAATATTTAAATATATTATCTACGAGCGAACGTCTCCGAATTATTTATGTTTTGCACCAAATTGACAATAGGTTCCACTGTTGCAGGAACGGTGGCTAAAAATACACCCTACCGTACACCCTACAATTTGTGCAACCAGTTCGACTACGTGCCGCAACGGGGCAACGAGGCAACGGGGCAACGAGGCAACGGGGCAACGGGGCAACGAGTCGCGTTGTTTTGATCAGCTGCATCCGCAGTTGCTGCAGGCGCAGGTTCATCGTCGCCTCCTATGGCCAATTAGGGCTAATTTATGATTTCAATCATTTCTTAATTGCATTTAATGTGCGGCGATTTATCGAACAGGGCACAGAGCACTCAGCCAAAGGTTAAACTTGGACTAGATGCCTGCGGCATCTGAGCCTGCACTTGGTCACTCGGCCAAAGTTAATGATGTTTACTGGCCCTTTAATCGATACATCAACGTGGGCTTATCATTGATGAATTAATTCGCGCAAAACATCTAAGGTCAACGCTGCAACTGTTGCTGTTGTCAGCGGCACGAAAATTTATGACAGTTAGTGTAACACAGTCACCGTCACAGTTCACCGATTCGGTGATGGTCACAGTGACAGTGACAGTGACAGTGACAGTGATAGGAACAGCGACACCAACCAGCGACATTTGCAGTCACTCACTTACTCAGTCAGTCAGTCAGTCAGTCAGTCAGTTAGTCAGTGTCAGGCCGGCGTCGACATCCTGGCAAAGGCAATGACATACTTGAAAACTGATTTATTTATAAACGCAATTTATCTCTGACTGTGGCAAAGCTTTAATTTCGTATTTGAACAAAGCCAAAAATGCAAAAGCCAGAGCCAAATTTAAAATACAAAGCGCGAAATGTTTGACATACTTGTTGCGTCGACAGCAGCAGCAGCAACAGCGCTGCAGCAACAGCATCCACGTTGCCGACAACAACGTCTGGCAAGGTCATTTGTTTCGTGTGTCGATGACACAGACAACGACCAACAAATCACAATGCGGCCTCCCTTAAAACAAAAAACAAAAGAAAACCAAACCAAAAATACAAAAAAAAAAAGAGAGATGCTGCTGATGTGAGCGAGCAGCAGGAGACAAGGAAGATGTTGCTGTTGTCGCGATGTTGTTGGCGGCGTGACAGGAAGTGTTTCTTGGTACTGTTTCGATTGTTGTTGGTCCGCAGTTTGTCATTACCTCCAGGCGGCAGTTATTTTTGAGCTGGCTGTTGCAACGCTGCAATTGCTGCTGCTGCTGCTGCTGTTGCTGCTGTTGTTGTCGAGTTAGCGTGTTTAGCCCAGTAGCAACCACAATGGTTTTGTAGGTGTCGTCCTTTACCTCGTCAGCGTCGTCATCAGTGTTTGCATTTAGCGTGTTACGTGCCCCACCTTTGACTGCACACTCGCACAGTGGGGCAAGTGCACACGATTAACCTGCCCCAAAAACAAAAGTATATATACATATATACCATATTATGTTTAAAGACACGCTTATGCGTCAGTAGCTATTAATAGTATTATGATAAATATTCTGATTAGTGTAACGAATGAAAAATTTCGCATTCATAATTGAAGCATATGTGTTTTAGAAATGTTAAGCTCATAAATCATCCTGTCAAAAATTCCTTTTTCACATGTCTCCTTTCAATGTGCGCAGCGCAAATCGCGTGAATTGCGCGCAACTTAAGCCACGACAGCAGCAGCAGCAACAACAACAACAACAACAACAACAAAAGCCAAACAAAAAGAACACAAATATTAAGAACACGATTCTGTTGTGTGTTCAGACTTGAAGATACTGCGTAGTCAGCTCTGAACTTGTCTAAAAAGTGAAAAGTTTTTTTTATGCAATTAAGGAATTTAATTTAATAATTGTAATTGAGATAAATAAAACGAACTTGATGATCCAAAAATAAAATAAATAAATAAATTAAAAACGATTATATTATGTTATTATACTCTGTTTTTATAATTTACGCATAATTAATTATTTAGTAAGTAAAAAATAAATTAATTTAAATTAAATATTCAATAATGAAATACTTAGAGATGAAAGTATTTATTATATACATGAGTACATACAATATATATATATATGTACATATATGCAAATTTTTTGGCACTGAAGATTTCCCCTTACTGTCGCATATCACGTGAATTTGTGATGGCTACTCAGTTTTGAAGCGATTTCTATGATTCGAGGGTATGAGAAACGTGCAGGTAGAGCTAAAGACACAGATACATATGCAAACAGAACAGAGATAAACACACCGAACAGACGAATGGGCAAAGTTACACACAAATAATGCATAAAAGTAGCTTATAAAACAAAATTTGTATGAATGGTCCATGTAGCGCTGCTACGTGACATGACGTCTCGAGATTTAACTTGTTGTTTGCTCCAGCCAAAGTTGGCTCCGTCTTCCAATTGCCCGACACCACCACCGTCTATAGCTGTAGCTGTAGCTGTAGCTTTAGTTGCCCACTTTTTGTGGCTTTGCCAAGCTGCCTGTTGCCGGCTGAACTCGAATTCGCAATCGAGTTTTGGGTCTGGGCTTGGGCTTGGGCATGGGTTTGGGCTTTGGGCTTTTGGGGCTCGGTTCGGCTCGGCACGGCACGGAATAATTCCCATCAAATCACGTCTCTTTTGCGGAACTCTTTAAAACTGATTCAGATTTCTGGCCGCCCTCAACAGCCGCAGTCCATTTATGTGTGAGAGCTTCACATTTTTTATGATATGCCGAGCATCTCGAAAACAATTTGTAAGACTTCTGCTTGTGTTTTGTTTGGTGTCTGGCATAAATTATAAAAGCCGCAAGCTCTCGTTGCAGATCCAACGGTACGAAGCGCTGTGTAAGCAAAAATTTGCCACATATTAAGCTGCACATGTGCAGCAGATACAGATACAGTCAAGTAATTACATAAAGAATATATATGTATGTATGTATGTATATGTATAGATGCGATTGTAGATACAAGTATGCGTAGATTTATTAAGTAGACGACCAGTTTGGCAAAACATAGCAAGTCGCAACACAATTGCCAATTGCCAATTACCAAAATGTGGTCAATTTAGCCAATAAAGGCGCCGGCCATTGTAGACAATACCAGCCGCATCGCATCCTCAAGATACAAATGTATATTCATGCATGCGCATCGCACTTCATTTGGCCCATGTTTGAACGAAACAAATACACACACACACACAGACACATATATATAAACAAACACATACTAACACCAGTGCAAAATTAATCCAAGTCAATAAAATTCTAACTATAAAAGCCTTCTGCTGGGCCCGGTCCGTGCCGTGCTGGTCTCTCGGACTCGTTGTGGCAGGGCTTTGGCCATGCCCAATTGCAGCTGCGGCCCCGGTCTGTAGTAGATTCATTAAAAGTACATTTTGTGGCTGCTTTCGGGCAGCCAAACAAAAACACCTTGATTGCCATTTTGCGGTGCGACCAGTTGCCAGCAATTGAAATTTTCAAAAAGCCACATTATTAATCTCAAGATTAGATTCAGTGCGCTTTGATAGTCAGGCAAATGTTTATGACTTACTCGTAGCTCTTTCATATCTAAAGCCCTGCTTAATACTCAGGACTATTTTAATTCGATATTCGAGTGCTTTTAAATGCTTTCAAGTACTATTCATTGAATGACGCCTTTAATCGCTAAATGTTTCTGGGTAGCAGTAAAATGGACTCCCACAGAATTATTTGTAATTTGTATTTCTATCCTCTTCTATTAAATCATGAAAATCGTAAAAAATGAAAAGAAGAGAAAATGAGTCTGAATTACACTGAATTGAAGCTTAAAGTATTTATTTCGAACTGTTTTAATTCATCTTCTAGTTGAGTATAGCAATAACACATATACATATGTATATAAAAACTTTATAATTTATGATGTTCAATTTTGTGCGTTTAAAAATTCATGCTAAAAATTTTTACCGAATCAGTGAACTTCCTACCCACTTATATCCGTGCTCACAATACAAAAAAAAAAAAAAAGGAAAATAAAAAAATAAATAAGTAATATTTTCAAGCCGCCGCAAATCCTTAGGCGCTTTTCTTTGGTTTTGTGCTTTGTGGCTTCATTTATTGTGGAGCTGGCGCTAAAGCTACATCAATCGGATCAATGTTTCAATTTATTTATTTATTATTTTTTTCGCCATATGAGATAATCGCACGTACGCAGCAATGACGATGCCAGAATCGAAAATTGTCTTAGCACCACGTAATCCATAATTTTGGAACGGGTGTCATCCTCTGCCGCCTTTGATTTGGGCATGTCAATTATAGCTATTACTCAATTTATTTATTTGTGGGCCATTTAATTATTGATGGACTACACCCCCAATGCTTTTGACCTTTCCTCAAGGCAATGTGACGCTGGGGAATCGAGTCCGTACGCGGATATCGAGACCAAAACCAGAATCCGTTGTCAATGCCGTGTAGCATTATTGAAAGCTTATTGAGTCCTTCCCTCACCCCTCATGAAGATAGATTAATGATGGGGTTAAGCATCCATCTGGAAATAGATTTCAACATGTGCTTATGCTTCTGCTTGTTTCTGACCTCTTATGTATGGACACACACACAATCGCATTAATCTGCCGAAATCCCTAGCTGTAACCTACCAATTTCCAAACGGAATGAGATTTGCCCGTCCCTTGGGATCCACTCAAGTTTATAAATAGCAATGTTCACGCCCGCCCGCCCCACACATTTAAATGAAATCAAATTGTTTTGTTAGCCAGAGTGCAGAGTTTTTTTTTGAATCTTGAGTGGGATTTTGTATTGGTCAGAACTGGTTTTTGTTAGCTTTCCGCTTGCCGTCATATTCCAGTCAATTTGCATAGCTAGCACGCTTGATTTATAATAGCAGACGAACTTTAAAACATTAGAGAGTATCAAACTTCTGCGATCACGTTTCACATGGACTTTCAATTGCTCTGTCCCGGAATTTTTCCTGACCAATCTCCGGTCGGAAGCTAACTGTCAAATATAACGTGCTCATTTCAAATACACAAGATGTCTGCATTGACAGCACACATAACTAAATTTCGATTCGAAACAAAAGCAATCTGTTGATAATTGTAGGGTATTTTAAATATCATTGCCAAATGTATACCGCTGTGAAGGGTCTGCATGAAAAATAATTTGAAATTCTCGTACAAAAAAATGAACTTGGTTTGAGTACAATTTTTTTACAAGTTGAATTGATATAAATATGTCTGCAAAAGCTCGCAATTTTCACTACAATTTCGTTTCGCATAAACTGTGTACTTTTTAAATGAAACTTTAAATGCTGAATGAATGCTTTAAAGAGAATTTCACACCAAAAAGTATCCGAGTCATGGAAAACCGTTAACTGCATTGGACGACAATTGTAAAGCTCTGTATCATTATCATCTTGATTATCAGCATCGTTATAAGGGCTTCTATTGCTCGTAATATTGTCATCTGCAGTGCCAGCATGTGTCTAGTTTAGTGCACTCAGTCCTCCAATTGCCGAATATAAAAAGGCAACAAGTAAGAGATTTCCACTGGCAAGCGATCGAATATAGAATACCCTGTATTTGTGTTGAATGTAATAAGTACTGCAAATAAATTAAGGTTTTTTTTATATAAATAAATAAATATTACACATTATAAATATACATTAATTTCAATTAATATATATATAGTATGATACAGGCAACAGAAGCTACACTCAGAGAAAAATAATACAAAAAGAAAAAAAAATTATGATAATTAATATAATGGCTGACCTAAGCATTAAAAAAAGGGAAAATAAGGTTTCTCAAATTAGCAATAGTAAAAATATTATTAGGCTTATTTATAAATATACATTAAATTTAATTAAAACAAAAAGTAATCTGGGCAGGAGCGTGAGAGAAAAAATATAAGAAAGAAAAATATTTATAATTGTATTTAATATTAAAAAAAAATAATAACAAAATGGTTGACATAAAAAATGGGAAAAAAAACGTTGCTCAATTTTATAATCCTATAATCCAATAAATTTCAATTTGAATTTCTGTTTGTATCGCATCATTATACCCTTTTCACATAATTTTCAATAGAGTATCGAGCGGTAAGTTGCAATGCATTGAAAGGGATGCAGCAACCGAAAAAAGCTGCTCGTCATTGCCATTGCCGCAAATCGTTTGAGTTTAGCAAGCGTTTCTTATAATTTCTCCGCATCCGTTCGTAATTTGTGGCGCTTTGTGGGGCAAACAACTTTGATGCTGGCATTAAGGGCCAAGCCCCAAGCCACACACACACAGTCTGTGCATATATGCATGGCTATATATGTATGTGTATGTGTATGTGTATGTGTATGTATATGCATGCTGCTGTATAGCGGGCGGGGGGAGGGAGGAGGGCCCGCACCTGCAATTCTCGCTGGCCCCTGACAACTATGACGACGTTTTTCGGTCTAAGGCTGCTGCTGCTGAGATTCATTTGCGCAATTAAAATTCAAACTGTATAAGAACTAACTGCGCTTTTTATGCCACCAGAATCCAACTGCAGCAGCTTGCAGTCGCATGCAAGCCAAAGAAGCCTGGGGCCACAGCCATTCATTCATTCATGCAGTCATCCCATCCATTCATTCAGTCATTCAGACGTTCACACTCGTTGTGTTGCCCGTGCCGGTTTCAGTTTCAGGCTGTCCTCATTCATTAGATGGCCATGGAGGCCGACTCGTAAATAAACCGACTCCCGCATCGGATTAGTAGCAGAAATGAATAGCTGCAGATGCTGCTTCAGTGTCAGCCTCAGCCTCAGCCTCAGTCTCAACAGCAGCAGCAGCAGCTTCAGTTTCGGGAACAGCTTCAGGTTGCTGTTACTGTGCCGTGTGCATTTTACGAGCAACCCCATTCCCCAGATGAACAGATGTACGGCATAAAAGGAATAACAATGGCGGCCGTAGAGCAAATGCTGCTGCACCAGCTCCCGCTGCAAGTTTTATGAATGCTCACCGATTTGCTGCTGACAATTTCGCCGCTGGCGGTGCCTTTCAACACGGCTGCTGCTGCTGCTGCTTGCAACCGGAGCAGCGCCCAAATGGCATTAACCAATTTGGTCTCGCAGAGATACCATTTAAATGCCTTCCCCCACATTCCCCCACAAAGCGCGACAAGCTCCCCAAGTAGGTGTGCGAAATGGGCTTTTTGTGTGGCGTCTCGTAATGTCATGTTTAGGCCATCAACTGATGACTTGAATGGACCACAACTAATCTAAACGTGGCCCACTTGCAGTCCGCTCGCAACAGCCAGTCCCAGTTGCAAGCTATAATGCAAGCATTTTTTGAGTTCAGTTTTGAAACTAGTTTCCCCAATGATGACACAGCCCCAACCCCCAAATTGGTTTTTGCGAAAGAATGTGGTCCAAGTGTAACTGTGAAAATGCTAAATATGTGAGTTTTAAAATTAATGTTCAAATATGAAACATTTTTATTTGAGTTTTGAGAATGCTAATGAGAATTTTGTGATTTGTGTGGCGGAATATTTTTGGCATGATATTTAAAGTGGTCAAAAACTGTGGCTTACCAGTTATATTATTTTGATAATTGAATGTTTTTGTACAAAAAAAAAATTAATGCAAAATAAAAATTTTACTAAATTTTTTTAATACTTTTCTTTCGTTTCTTTCTAAAGAATTGAGAATTTTCTAATTTTGATTAGATTGTGAGAGTATGAAATAACTTTGTGAGGCAAATTGATTATTTAAAGGATGTAATGCAGTTACTTTAGAGATTTTTTATCTGAGAATAAATAAGATGGGTTATGAAGCTAGACATATATTTTTTTTCTCATATTCACATTTCTGCAATTGTATTTTTAGTTAAATTTTAAACAATTTTAAATCGCTAAAAAATTTTGCGATTGTAATATTCGTAATACTGGCCAATAAATTGCGCCTTTGAGCTTATTCATTTATAGGTCAAAAAATTCTTGTAAAAAGCTGTCACAGTCAAAAAAAAACATTCGCAAAACCATTTGCGAGCTGGCAAAACCAATTTATGGACTTTGATTAATTGGATTGAAAGACTCAAAAAAAAAAAGGAAACATAAATTTGAATGTGTATGAGCCAAATGTAGGCAGTTTTTTTTTTTATGGAAATATCTGGAATAATTTTTATTGTATTTGTTTACTAAAATCGAATTTGAAGCCTAATGCCACAATGTTGCTGCTGTTGCTGCTATTGCTGATGCGGGCGTAATGTGAGCAATTGATGATGTGTAACGGTGACTGGGTCCTTGGAGCTGTCGGTCTCATGGTTCCGTGGTCTCCATATCTCGAATGTCTCTCGGTCGGTCTGTTGTTGTCTTCTTGGTAAATTGTGTTACAGAGCAGCAGAGCCAAAATCATTTTCGACAGGGCCAACTCAGCTGCCTTTTGCTGCGCCAATTGTTACAATTCGATTTGAGGCAACTGAAGCCTGGCCGTCGAGCAATGAAGTAGCGAGCAGAGTCCTTGGCCCTTGGCACAGTGCTGTTGGACGATGGATCCAGTCACACGTGCAGCTATTTGATGTCACTTTACCGACCACGATTACGACCAAGTTCCCATTCGCCTCTTCTTTCTTTTCTTATCCGCGTTCACATTCACGCCCTCTTATTCAGCTAGCTTTCAGTTAATGTTAATGTTGCTGGCATCATCATCCTCATCATCATCATCATCTTGAACATCATCATCATCAGCTGTGCCAACTTTGGCTACAAAAATGTCGTCGACTGCGGCCACAGTTGATGGCTTGGTTTGGTTCTGTTGCTGGTCTGTCTCTGTCTGCATCTGTAACATGGTTTTTCTATTTTCGACCGGCGGGGGGAGCGGGCCAAGCGGTGTGCTTACATTTGCTGCCACTGTGTGAACTTTGGCTTTGGTCCGGCTTCTGTTGCTCACTCGCATTGCAGCACTGGAGGCCACGGCTCGAGCATCTGGTGGCTGCTCCGACTGCTTCGACTGCTCGTTGTCGTTACGCTCTGGCACGCTTATTGAATTTCGCTTAGCTGCTGGCGTCGACTTCGTGGCAGCCACAACATGTGGCATGTGGGCAGCTCGGGCTGCTCGCCGGATAATGTGTCTGCATTTTGGGCATAAAATTTTACGCTCGGTCACACACTGAAGCGCCAATCCGTCCCAATGCCATTGGATTGGGATTGGGCAACCATTTACTTACGTGCATCCACATGATAACCCCGATGATCGGCCCTGTAGAAGACGGTCGAGTACTGTGCATTGGGCAACGGCACCGAATAGTATCCGGTTCGGGCCAGCACAAAGCTCTTGCCCACGGGCAGCCAAAAGGAGCGCTCGTAGCGCGTATCCCCATTGCTCAGCTGGTATCTGCAAAGGCGGGGGGAGGTGGAGGTGGAGCTGGAGGTGGAGGAACATGCAAGCTAATTGCCTAGGTAAGTTAACGTTACCTGTACTCGTGTTCTCCAGCTGGTGAGCGTTGATCGAAGCCCTCAATGAGGCGGCTGATGGGAATGGCCGTGGTGCTGGTCGTGGTGGGCACTGTCCAGCGCGCCTCCACTCTGCCCAGGCTGAGGCCGAGCAGCAGCTGCAGGCACAGCAACAATATCCTTGGGAGACACAACATTCTCTCGCCTGGCTGCAGGTTCAATCATTGATTTCTTGGCCAAACGGTGGGCAGCCTTTTATACCACTCTCGCCTGCAAAATGAAAAATGTGCAGCCACAAAGGCAAAAGCCAAAAGAAAGCACACAAAAAAAAAAAAAATAAATAATAAACTCACACGTCAGTGGCAATGATTTGGCACTCATGCCTCAAACCCCCATTGCCAAATGTTGCATACGCACAACTGCACCGCAACTTTTTTGTTGGGTATTTTGATTTTGATTTTGATTCTGATTTGGATTCGGATTCTTTGCTCAAAAAGTGTGTCAGTCGCAGCCTCAGTTGGTTCATTGACCAGGAGCAGCGGCTGCGTCATCAGACCAATGCCCCAAACTCTGATATCGACAGCTGCCATGCGTCCATGTTGAGAATGCGACGCCTTGTTTCGTGGCCATTGAATTTCTTTTTTTTTTTTTTTTTGTAAAAGTTGTGGGCGTCGATTTGTTCCCTTTTTTGTCTTTTATTTTTTATTTGTGTTGGTTTCCTATTTTTCTGTTTGGTGTTCGATATTGTTGAACTCTTGTGTGTGTGTGTGTCCTTGACAATGGCAACAGATGATGATGAATGCCTGGCTGCCGCCAGAGGACTCCATCAGCGCCATCATCATCGCTGCCGTTATCGATGTGCATTATATTTAATCGATGAGTGGAACAAAAAGGCGTCTGCCAGCAATTGAAATTTGCCCCATTTCAATTGTCTGCCAGCGGGCAGCAATAATAACAGCAATAATAATACAATAATATTTATGTTTGGCATTTCTGTTATTTTTTTTATTATTATTTTCCCAATCTGATTTATTGAAATCTTCTTGACTTGGCATATGAAAAGCTCAGCGTACGTAATCTGAATCAATTTTAAAGCCATACACATTTGATTCGCTTTATATGTGCATATATATGTACATATATCTAAATTTTTTAATAGATTTATAGATATGTTGTGTACCATGCAAGTCTGATTTAATATTTAATGTTATGTTTATAGGTAGTAAATAATTTATATCTTAAATAACCGACTGATAAATGGGTTTTTAAAATTCAGTGAGTTTTGACATCTGTCTCTACACATAAAGTGACATAAAGTTTTATTTAACTTGTTTTGACAAGGTGACTTTTCTGATTTTCAGCAACAATCAATATATAAATGTTAGTTTTCTTTTTCGATTTGAAGTCGTTTTTTATAAAACTAGAGGCAGGGGATCAGGGGCTGAAACATATTCTTAAAAAGCACATTAAAGCAAATGAATTGGAAAAAAAGGGAAACCCGTAATCATTAACTATCTTTATATTTATTTTGAAAAAGTGCACATGTGCATTTTTTTAAAAGGTACATCTAAAAAAATGCAGTATATACATACATATATATGTAAATTTATTTTTAATCTGCAAAAAAAAGTATAGTATACTTTTTATCTTAAATTACATAATGATGAGTGATGGGCTAATATTAAATTGATAAACTCCAGTTGAACTGATATAATGTCTGGCCAATTGTTTTATAATTACCATATAAAAAAGAGAAGTGCAATTAAATTAATTGCAAATAAATTGATTCCACTAAGTGGCTTTCATCATAAAGAATTTATGATAATGATAGCGGGATAAGAATGCTTGAAATATTTACTGTTAAGCTGTGTAAATGGTGCTTTATTTATTTATTTTCTTTTTTTTTGTTTTTTTTTTGTTGGTATTTTGGCTGATTAAGGCAACGGATTTCGGATTACAGCAGCTCTTCTGCTGCTTCATGAAGTATAACATTTTGCGTAGGTGCCAAGCATAACACAGTTCTCTGGGAGACCGGTTGGGAGCTGGTTACTAAACGAGTGCAATTAGCAGGAAACCAGCCAGACAGTCACTTAGGCAGTTGAAATGCCGCACTTCAAACTGCAAGCGCAATTAATAAATTTAAACGTTTATTCGGCGGCATTTTGACAGCTCGCTCCCTCATCAGCGTGGGTCTCACTCGGGGCACCGTTAGGTCGCCAAGATGGCCTCTTAATGCGCACTTGGCCAAAAGCAAACAAAAAAAAAAAAACAGAAGGGAAACATCAGCTCTAAATGCAGCGACCATAAAAAATGAATTCAAATGGCGCTGGGGCCGCCGACTGCAGCTGCAAATCCGCTGTCAACAAGAGAACGCACACACACACACACGCACACTCAGATACACACGCAAAACAACAAACTAATAAATATTTTTACCCATATAAGCATAAAATATTGTTTCAAGTTTGGTGTGCGGCCGTGGTGAGAACAGATCCGAAGCCGGGACAGCTGCCTAGCTCCCTGGCACCCTGGCATCCTGGTACTGTGGCCAATGTGGCTCTCTCTCTCTCAGTGGGGACAATGGCAAACCGAAATGGCAACTCAGCTTGTTTGTGCGCTGGCATTTTGCACAATATTTCATTTGCCAGCATTTCCGTGCAGCGGTCCCAACTGCCAAGCTACAAACCTCGAATCCGACGACCTGAACCCCAATCCCAACAACAGGCTAACTGGCAGGCTGGCGGCTGGCAGGCAGTCGATGGCCAGCCCACTGCTGGCATGTGCAAGTGTCTAAGCCATGAATTTATATTGGTCGATTTCGATTTGAAAGTATTTCGGTTACATAATCTCAGCATTTTTATCGCATTCCAGCCATGTCGACGCACTGTTTGATGCTCCCAGGCCCACAACAAAGTCAAAAGTTGCGAGTTGGGTCAGCAGCAGCAGCAGCAGCAGCAGTTCCACTAGACAAGTGGAAAATCTCTAATACCCCTCACCACCCCTCCTCAACCCTTACTGTGTGAGTCTGTGGCATGTTATGGTGTAAACTGCTCAATTATAGGCCAAAACGACGCATCTGCGCGTTCAAATGTGTATCACTTTGTGTCTTGTTTGTCTGTCCGTCTGTTTGTCTGTTTGTGTGAAAGTTTGTTGCAAGTTTCGCTTCAACTTGATTACTGCATGATTTCCAATGTGAAGTTTGCGGCAACTTGAGTTATTTACTTGTTTGCGCAAAAAATGTGCGCATCAGTCAAACATAATTTTTGTTTTTTTTTTTTTTGGCCAAAAGTTGCCGGCAAGACAACAACAACAACAACAACGTCAACAAAACTTGATACATTGCACAATATACAACAAACATATAGAGATTCTATATACATATATATATATGTATATGCTTCACTTGCTAGTTGTTGTTCTGGAGAACGTGGACTGCACGGATGACACGGACAGAGACATGTTTTGTCAGTTGACAATCGCTTCAAGACAAGACATCAGCTGACAAGCGAGACAAAAGAGACGAGACAGGGGGACAGGGAGACAAGGGGACTAGGGAAAGGGTTGCAGTGCATTGCATTGCGAAGGCCAAAGTCATATGGCAGATTTCTACCAGTCGAAAACTTTTGGCATAGCTTATGCAAATTTCTGGGGAGCCTTGCCAACAACAACAATTAGAGTAATAATTGTTTAACTTCTTTGTTTGAGGTCAATTTATTTGTATTATTATTATTAATTAATATAAATAATAGATAGAAGTATAGAATTAAATACCAACAATATATATATATATGTATATATTTCAGGCACTTTTCGATGTTGGTTCTTGTAGAAGAGAATCTAATGCTATTTATAAAATACAAATTTGAATTCCTACAATTATTATTAAATATACTTGATCGCTTGCATTTTCTTTATTAATTTAATTGCACTGATTTCGAGTTTGGATTTTATTTGTGCTCCAGCCCTGGCAATATGGTGCTTCCTCATTTTTGGCGCCCTGGTTCTTGAGTCGTTTCAAGCTTAATTCAAATGGCATTTTAAAATACTTTTTATTTGTTTTTATTGTCTTTGCTTGACTGGGGAGAACATACAATACTCTTATATTTTTTTTATTTTTTTGGGTTTATTTTGGGGGGTTCTGTTTTTTTTTTTTTTTTTTTTTTTTTGTGGACCGAGATTTCTATCTTTCTATGTGCGGGTGTGTTCTTGTTGTTGTTGTTGTTGTTGTTGCTGGCGGTTCTGTGTTGGGGCTCGGCGTTGTTTGGTGGCTTTGTGGCCGGCGTCGGGCGTCGTGTGTATTCCCACAGTTTTCAATTTTTGGCGATTTGTTGCGGCACTTAACGGTTTGTTAGCTGTCATTGTTGCTGGTTGCGTTGATGAGGCGCCTTTTGTTCGGCGGCTCCCGCAACAGTATCCGCTCTCGACTAAAACTCGGGCTCCAAATTTTAAGCAATTGTCTTTTGCTGTTCGCTGCTCGCTGCTTGATGCCTGATGCCAGCACAAGGGGTAGTCACATCCGCTATTTCATTAGACTCCATCCCGAACTGAAGCGAGTATATTGCTTTTGTGCAATATCCGTCTTGCTGTCCGATATTGCTACGACACATTGTATATATACACGTTTATATCCGCATTACATAAATTGTAAAGATTAAAAAACCAGATAAATACAATTTTTCAAATTACAATTATTCGACTGTTTTAAGCTATAACGTTGAACGAGTATGGCGCAGTCGGTTACACCCGATTAAAACGTTCGCACTGGTTGTCAATACGGTTGCCGTTGTTGCTGTTATTGTTGTTGCTTAAATACAAATTTGCCTAAATCAACAAACGAGCGCCAAGTTTTGTGGTGAGTATCGCCGCAAGTTTTGTTTATTTCACAAGTAACATCATCCCATTCTCGTATATTTGCATATTCCGCGCGTGGGGCTGTCACACAGGCAAACAGTTAAATAACAAAAAAAAAAAATTAAAAAAAAAAAAATAAACCCAGAAGAAATAATAAAAAAGAAAACTGTTCCACTTGGATCACGTATTTTCTTTATACTCTATAGCCATGAGATGGACTAAACAAAAATGGGGGTTAACTTTAAGAAATGAGTGCAGAAAATTTTGCCCATCAGAAAATGTTGGCAATTTATACTTTAAGAGATGTGTCCGAGAAAATAAATCACATTTTTATATTATCAGCCAGCAGGACACAATAGAAGAAGAATCAACTTTGGTATTTTGTATATTACTAGAGTGCAGGGCATAAATAAAATATAATAATAATTTGCATATGAATTTTATTGATTTAATTTTTATTGTGACTCTATCTGTTTATGTATGCTAAATGAAAATGTTTTAATTAATAAAAAACGTTATTCATTTAGAATAATCTGATAATTAGTATTTTACACGTCTGCTCTGTTTTATTTTTTATTTAAATAATTTCTTACCTGCTGCATTTCTAGGGTATGTTATGTTAAAAACATTAATTTTTTATTTACAAGAAAACTTTAAACAATTTCCCAAAAACAAAAATCAAAGAAAATGTTCTTTAAAAAGTATTTTATTTTATTACGTGCTCAAAAAAAGGTCAAGCCTAGCAGCTAGAATATGTTGACATAAAATGTTATCGTTATCGGTGTTATCGATTGATATTCAAGCAGCGCACATTTGGCAACTCATCGCGCCGGACACGAGGCGGCTGCTGCAGGTACTCCACTGCCAAAACAAAGTTGTTATCAGTTTTAAATATATATATGTGTATAGATATTGATATATAGAGAGATATGTACCTGCTAACGGATGATAGCCATACGCATCGGCGCGATAGCAGCGCAGCTCGTATTGAACGCCATGGCCGTAGTGACGCGGCTGTGCATAGAAGCCTTCGACCACCAGGCCGTGGTGCTGATCCTCCGAGAAGAAGCCCCGCTCCCAGCGGCGGACGCCATTCGGCAGCGCGTAGCTGTGTGAAATTGGGAGAGAGATAGAGCTGGAGAGAAATCGAGGGAGTGGGTGCAGTGGGGGACTCACCCGAAGACGTAGCTGCCATCCTCGTTACGCTCGTTGAAATTATCTCGGTATGGATTGTACTCCTGCTGCGGTTCAGTATCCGTCTCCGTGTCCGAATCGTTCTCGGCCTCATCGCTGTCCTCTTCGCTGGAGTCGGCCTCGTCGCCAGAGTTGGCGAACCGCAGTGCAGCCTCTAAGCCCGATCTGGGCGCCACAATCGCCGGCTGTCGGCCGCTCAGCACCGCCAACGGAGCCGCATTCAGCGGTGCCACAGCGCTGCTCAGCTCTTGGCCCAGCAGCTGCCTCAGCTGATCCTGCGTGCTTTGTATGCCGTCGCCGTCGCCGTCGCCGTCGCCGTCGCTTCCGCTGCTGTCGTCGTCGCCGTTGGCATTGCCATCGAAGGTCTCGAAGCTCTCCGCAAAGCGGGAACTGGGCGCCAGCAGCTGCCGCGTGGGCACCGCCAATCTCTGGCCAAAAGTGGTCGCAATGCAGC
Organism: Drosophila micromelanica; assembly: GCA_004143825.1. Lineage (NCBI taxonomy): Eukaryota > Metazoa > Arthropoda > Insecta > Diptera > Drosophilidae > Drosophila > Drosophila micromelanica. The sequence continues at coordinate 31,818 of SCDY01000698.1, read as the reverse complement.
CCAGCCCGATGAACAGCAGCAGCAGCAGCGGTTTTTTGTTGTTGTTGTTGTTGGTGCTTTGCCCGGACATGTTCCGGCCTGGATGAAGGTCAGGGAATGGGTGGAGAGGGATGGATGGGCGGTGAGGGAGAGAGCGTGTCTAATCCAGTGCTGTGGCCAGCTTTAAATGCGCTTCGCAGCATCAACTGCAAAACATTTATAAGAGGCTAGCCGCGAAGCGGCCTGCAACAAATCAGCGCGGCAAATGCATAAATTGCTGATGCGGCTTTAATTTGCATTCGCATTGGCATTGGCATTGGCACAAAGTGAAGTATCTACGAACGGCAAAAGCAACAATGACGTGCATTGTTCGCACTGTTGACAAATCGCAGCCACAATTGCCAACTCAAACGCTGTGAAATTATTCAACTGGTTTTCGGTTCTGAATCTGAATCTGAATCTGGAAACGGAGACGCAGACGGAGACGGAGACGCCGAGCATTGGCATTGGCATTGCTATATGGGCGCGTTCGCAGAACATTCCCATGCGATGAGCTTATTTGGCTAATTGGGTCAGCGCTCTGACCGGTTCTTCATCTGTGCCGGCGCAGGTGCGGCGTCTGTCGGCACACAAATTACGGTGTCTACTTCCCGGCTGACCCCGCAGGCGTTCTACGCAGTTTAGCATAGTTTCAGGCGTTTGCTATTTCACTTCATAATGAAGCTCATTTCGAGCGTTGCTAAAATTATGACAATTTGTAATGATATCCCAAAATAGCGTTGTCTTACTTTGATGGCAAACGAGTACAATGTTAAAGTGTTTTAATATTATTTTCTTACAAAATAGGCAAGGCTTGGTGATGAAAATTCAAAAGACCGAATTATCGATGCTAGCAATATCGATTTTCACTCGACAGCTTGTAAATCGATCGATTTTTATGAACCAAAGGTGAGTATGCAAAAAAGAACAAAAACAATCGATATATTGATGTATCGATGCGGCGATTTTATAATCGATAATCCACACATTGATGCAACAATAATTATTAACATAATTTTCTAATCTGATATGGAAAATTTTGGGTAAATATCATTAGAAAGTGTACTCACTCCACACTTACTTATTTTCGTTAAATGATAATTATCGATTTTCTTCCAGGATTTTTTCTTACCATATCGATAATATCTTTTATACCATCTGAAATTTTAATTGCATTGCCCAGTTGGTGCCCAATACACACTTTTCACTTTGTGAACGGGTATTAACATAGAAATATATGCAATATTCCAAAAAGGGTTTGGTTTTTATTAAAGTTTTAACCTGAGCCATAATCTTGTTATGGTCGGTAAACGCTTCGCTCATCTCTGTTCGCCTGCCATCAACCGTTTCCCCCCCCACTTGCCTGTTCCCAGATCATTTGGGCAAAAAAACAAAACAAATTGGTGACCCTTTCGAGATGTGCATTAAAAATGCGTGGGTTGCCGTCTAACGATGAGAGGGAGAAGGCGAGGGGAGCGGATTGCCTAACTTAATTTAAATTTACATTTAACCGTTTGCAATTATTAGAGCGGCCTTCCTTCACCATTTTGGGGAGAGAAGGCATTAGCGCGGAGTGAAAGAGGATGAGGCAGGGGAAGGGGAAGATGCTCGGATTGTTGTTGTTGGTGTCTACCAAACGGTGCTGACTGTGCTGCCAGAGTTGCCAGCATCATTCACTCGGCTGCGATTAGTCATGCATCATTCATACGCTTGCCGTGTTAATTATGCTGAAATACGGTCGATTAAAGTTTCAGCAGCAGCAACGGGTGGTGTCATCCTGAACCACTTATGCTCCACCACGCCCCCACTCAAGCCCCGGCGGCCCGTCCCCCCCTGCAGCTGCTACCGCTGCCGTGAAACGTAATTAATGAAGGCGCACTTAAATCATTTCAGTGCGTGGGCGGTTGCCACTAACACGAAACGCGACAAAAGCGTCCGCAACAACAACAACAGCAACAACAACAACAGCAGCAAAAGGGACTTAAAAAAATACAATTAGTTAACTAACAAGTGGGACTGGTGCCAACAGACACAACACACAAAAAATACATACAAGGACAAGTTGGTTGGCATTGCGAGTGCCAAACTTAAAGTTACCCAAAATGTGATTCTACAGATAAATACCTATTCAATTTTATTTTCAAATAAACTTGTCACAAAATTGAAGATTGAAATTATAAAATTAAATCAATTTTTGTTTTGTTTATTAGCTTATTTATTAATACACCTTCTTGAGCATCTTAACAACACTATATTTAAGTTACTTTTTAGGCACAAAAGTCGAGCATGCTTGTTGCGATCGCTAAATGCAGGGTACAAAAGGAAACAAATCCTGCATGGGGCAACGGGCCGTGCGCTAAAACGTTTCAATTTTTCATAAATATTCAAAAAGGTAGCACACTGAGGCAGCAATAACAAAACAAGGACAACAACAATGTGACAATAACAGCTGCTGCTACTGCAGGACCTTCTATTCACGGCACTGTGGAGTAGCACCGCTTACCATCAACAGGAACAGGAACTGAATTTACCAAACAATGGCAAGCTCAGCTCAGCTCTGTTCGGTTCGGTTCGGCTCAGTTTAGTTATTGCCTTCGTAGGTGTTACATAAATATGTGTATTTTTTTTCTTTTATAAAAAAACTTTTTCGATTTAAGCAATTTGTATATATTTAGGTATGTTCAAGTCTGATATGCCAACAGTGTCAGTGCCAATGTCTAAAGTCGCGAGGCAGAGCACCCGCGAACCAGGCCCAGAGTCCGGCCGGCTTCAAGTTCCACGGGGACACCCAATATGGCCAACAGAATGTAGCAACGTACCAAAGAGCGCTCAAAGTAAATGCAAATTTATATCGTGGAAAACTTTTCAATTTGTTTTTACATTTTCTTTCATTCGTCGTCGACAACAACCTGCAATGAGCGCGTCCGGACACGCCCCCCCCCCCACCCCTTCCGACGCCAGATAGCGCCTACCGCTAAACATTTTGCCTGCACAATTTGGCCATTTTGTGCCATAATTAACGTGCCACCATCGCCCGCGGCCAGCACCAGTTACCATATATAGATACCGAAGCCGAGTCCCAGGCCGAAACCGAGACCGAGACCAAGCCCAAGTCTGATGCCATGGAAGCCCAAGGACGCGGCCCACTATGCCTAGCATGTACTTGTATTCTTGGCCGGAAATAAAAACGGCCGAATACACTGTGCAAATTAGTTAAGGAATGTGATCAATCATGAAATCAATAACCAAAATGAATCTTTTTTTTTATAGGACAATCAATCAAGAGTTTTAGAATGATTTGTTGATGTCTATATTAATACACAATTTTTAAAAAAATGCCAAAGAAATGGCTTTAACCACATTCTTATATTTTTAAAATTAGCTTAGAATATGTTGAATAATTTAAGAGATATAATATTGTATAATAATACAAAATTCAAGGAAATCTGGGACATTCAATCAGTTTTCTTAAAATGTTGTTTAGTGTTCATAATAGTAAAACTCTTTAAAAAATATTTCAAGATATTCCTTTAATCAGACTCTAACATGTTAAGATTTCAAATTTGTATAGAGTATATAGGAAAATTTTAAATATATAATAATATATATTATAGGTTATATTATTATATTATATTTTATAATTATTTCTTAAGAATATTAAATATTAGTTCTTGAAATTCGTATTAAATTATTTTAAGACGCATATATAAGTTTTCACATTTTTGTGCAGTGCATTTGTTGCTGTCGCCCATTTTGGCCATTTGGCAGCGCAGCGCTGAGAGAATGTTAAGGCCAACTGGCAGCGCAGAAGCCAGTAGCCGACCAAATGCCGCAATCAAGTTATTATTAAGTTTTTCTATTTATCCAACATAATTCATAATTTGTTTACAAAGCGTATAATAATATTAACGTCTTGTCTTGCCATCGTCTTCAGCTTCAGCTTAGTTGTCGGCCCAGTTAGCGGAGCTGCGGTCGAATGTTTCCCGCTTTTGTGCCTTGTCCCCGATTCTGATTCCGATTCAGATGCCGTCCCGCTCCCGCTCCCGTTACCGTTACCGTTACCGTTACCGTTAAGTCTCGCTGTCAACGTGGCCAGATAATCAGCAACAACGTTGAGACGTGGACTTCTTCTTCTGCCCCATCTTCTTTTTGCTGGCAGCAGCATAATCCCATTAGTGCTCCACACGGCGGCCCGGCCAAAGGTCGGACGGACGGACGGTGTCTGCTTTGCTAACTGGAAGTTGGAGCTTGCTCAACTGCCAGGCGGATAGAGGCCGCTGTCTAAAATCGCATTAGCCAAGCGAACGCATTTTCCATAGTGACAGCCTTAAATATTTTCACTCTTGTTTTTCCTTTTTTCTTTTGTTTATTTTTTTTTGTTTTTTTTTTTTGGTGTGTTTGCATTTTGCATTTTTTATTTATGTGCCTCGACTTCCGGCAGATACTATGAACAATGATGCGGCAGCAGCGTTGTCAGTTAATTTTTGCCTATTCGTTTTGCACTCTTTACCCTCTTCATCGTCATCTAGATTTTCCACTTTACATTTGACACTTTGGCCAAAGTGCACACGGTTGAGTAGTTTGCGCGGGCGAGCTGAAAATCGTTTAAATATAAAATAAATAAAAAATACATGAGGAATGCGTCGAGCCAAATGAGCAACAGCATCGTCCCATCCCCGTTAATTCAAAAGGGAATTAACTTAATTGAGAGACGGCGACGGAGACGCAGCCAGGCAACGACTACGGGCGTAGTCGCAACCGTGCCATAATTGCGCATAAAAATGAAGCGATTTATATGCGCGTATTTTTAATGTTTCATAATTGGGTAAGCTCACTAGAATGGGTCTCGCAGGGGGTTTTGCCCGATAAGAAATACGCGGAACCAACGGGTTACAGAGTTCCGTTGCTTAAGCTATACGGGCTACGGGCTACGTCTACGGCTGCGGTTCTTGTTTTGTTTTCTACTTTCTTTTCTTTTTTTTTTTGTTCTGGCACTGCTTTCATTTCCCTCTGACTGCGCACTGAAGGAGTTAAGTGGAAGAAGTCACGAACAATCCCAAGTCATAATTTAGTAATTATCAGTTGGTTGTAAACAAATTCATTCAGTTGCTTGAGTACTATTTATAAATGTTTTCCGCTGCGACAAACAGTTCAACATTGGATCAGATCTGTTTCTGTTCTTTCAATTTTCTTCACTCATACAAAATATATATTTTTTGCTGCTAATTAGATATGCATATGTGTGTAATTTATCTTTACCATATTTGTAAAAAAAATAATTATTTTTATATCCAAAAGTGCCTCGGCCTTCAGTTGAATACATAATAATAAACAAATGATAAATGTTGTAGGTGTAACAGAGTATTAAAACAAATTGTGATTAATTCCCAATGTATTCTCGTACAAATATCAAAGTGATTAAATCTCAGCTTGACGAGCTGATAAGAACGTTTATTACCATAAAGCAAAAAGTTTGCAGCCACCGATGATGATGATAATAATAATAGTCGTAAGTGGGAGGTAATAAATTATGCGTAATTCATTTATAAATGCAGCATTTAAGCTGGAAGATTGCTGGGTATTTGGCAATGCGCATTTACTATTTGTATTCATTTTCCATGCCACCGACAAAATTCATTATCACTCGATGAGTTCGGACCAGCGGGTGGCCAAATGGAGTACAAAGCTGAGTGGTAACGGAGAAGGAGTGGGAGGAGGTGGAGGCCTCATCATTAAAATTGAAAAATGCCACTTTAATGAATTTATTTGCGACACTTAACGCAAGTGAAAGCAAACAGAGAAAAATGATGTTCATTAACATAAAAATTGCGCTTTTCGTTGTTTGCCACCGCCAGCAACCGTATTGACATTGTCAGTGGCAGGAAGAACGTTGGCCCTGCCACTGGCTGTGCCTGCCTGCCACTTACTGGCTGTGGCAGTGGTTATGGCCGATAGTCGATGATGGTTTGGGTGTCTCTCGGCAATTGTCATTACCATTACCATTACCATTTTGACTTGTCGCTGTTCTTAGTCTAAAGTTGATGAGTCAATATGTCAGCAGCTCGACAGGTCACGTACTTGCTCCTCCTCCCCCCCTCCTCCACCAACACCAACACCATATTCCCTTGCCAGGCAGGCATTGCCTTTAAATTCGCTGCTGTTTCCACTGCCCTACCCCAAAGATATATTTAGCAAATCGACTGTAAAAAACTATATTTATTAAGCCTAATGCAAATTACGTTGTTAATGTTATGAATCCATTCATTTCCTGGCATTTTTCGTGCTAATGTTAATTTTATCTGTCATTTGGAGGTTGTTTTTTGTTCTTAACAGATTTTCAGAATTGGAATATGATTCGGTGAAAAGTTAAAATTATTCCATTAGAAATTGCTGCTGCAAAAAATTAGTTTTTATGTGCGCTTTGTAATCTTATTGGAAGTAAAACTTTTTTCGATTGAAAGTCGAGGAATATTGAATAATATTAAGTTAAAGTTGAATAAGTTAAAATTGTGCATATTTAGACAGCGCTTGCAATTAACTAAAAATGTGTATTTATTTAAGTTAAATACATATTTACTCTAGTTATATAAATAATAAATAATATTATAATCAATTAATAGTTGACTCTGAACTGTACACAATATTATTGTTAGTTGGCCTGAAGCACTTTTAACATAGCTGACGTCTCTCGTTTTGCGGTTCGTTCTCTTTTCTTGACTTACAGTGGTAAATGCATAGAGTGAACAAGTGGACAGTTGACCAAGTGTTGTTGGTTTGTGCCATTACTTGTCTCTTGACGCAGACTGTTGTCTGTTGACGTAATGAGCTTCAGCTGAAGTAGCTGTAAAAGTAATCAAGTTGATAAACAATACAAATTTCAGAGGCGAAGTAATCAACTTAAAACCGATTGCCTTGAAATCAGTTAGCCCTCCTTCAATGGCTTAGGTCAGCAGGTCGACAGAGGTCAGAGGCTGAAGAGAACTGGATGCAATTACATCGGCTTGACCAGCCAACAGGAGCTGCAGTGACTTCGATGCTGACGCCTCTTGTTGCTGTTTGTATTGGGGCTAATTCGATTGTTTAAGTTCAAGTAATGAACAGCATTTGTGGCCAAGACACACACACACACACACACATGTATATATATATATATGTATATATAAAGTTATGTTGCTTTACGCTTCACGTCACGTGTGTTAGCGGTCAGTGTCCGTAGCCAGGCTTGAGCCCGACCCCGTTGCCAAACCAGGCCGGGCCTTTTGCGGTTAGTTTGCGCTCGTCGAGCACAAAGTCAACAATGGTGCTTTCAGCTGCTGCTGATGCTGCTGCTGCATCATCTTCATCATCATCATCATCATCATCATCATCGTCATCATCAACATCAAGAGGCGCACGTTGCCGGCATTTTGCAACTTTGTTTGCCAGTGAACAATGGCCGCCACCGTTATAGGCCCACAGTGGGCAGCAGCAGTCAGTGCCCACAGTGGGTCCGGCCCGTTAAACACTTTGTCTGCTGTGGCCTCTTTAATGCGATTTGCATTGGTTTGTACAAGCAGAACTTTGTACAGGCAGACCTTAGCCACATGCCACATGCCAATTTTCATGCTGCATAATTTTTGGTACATATTAATTGCCATTTGCCATGCTGCAAATAAATATGATGTGGGCAGCCCGGACGCGCAACAATCTGTGCCCAAAGCAGTGCCAAAATAATTGGACAACGAGTTGAGCTTTTCGTGCTAAACTTTCAACAGGATTAAAGCGCTTTGTAACTATTTCCGTGCCGTAAGCCAATTTTCAAATTAAATTTTAAGCCTTGTTTTGAATTCGAATTTGTTTGAAATTGAACTATTTTACAAATGCAATTTCAGATAAATATTGTAAAAAAAAAAACGATTAATTTAAAAAAAAGGAAAAGATCTGAAATTTTGATATATATTCGCATACAATTGAATAAATAACTGTACGTGTTATAAACATATAAGCAGATAAATTATCTTGGCTTAATTAATTCAATAACTGAAGTTTTATGCTCAAAATAAGTTTGTTTACCTAACCGAGTATCCAGCAGTCGTACCCCGTTGGTTATCACTCAAGTTTTCAGTGTTTATTTATCGGTTGTTGTTTATTTATTTATGCAATACTTTGTTTATTCTGGTATAAGCCAAGAAGTTTTGTTTAACTTTCATAATACAACAATTTATCGTTTGACAAAATGTAAAGTAATTAATAAGTTATTTATTTACAATTATGTTATTATTATTTAACTAACAAATTTGGAGCATTGACAACTTTATACAGGGGAGTTTATCCCATTTACTATTCGCTTCAACAGAGATCGCCGGAAATATGGTTGATGCTTCCCATTTGCTATTTGTGCTTAACGGGTAATTGGATTTGTCTAAGCTGCAAACAATGGGCCAACAATGTGGTTGGCTGTTGCCAAGGGTTAGGGTTGATAGAACTTATCAACTTTGGCAGTATGTCATTGGCAATGATTACCTCAACAGCTAAGCCGCCCAGAAGTAAGTCATTGATAAGTGTCACGTGTGCATCACGAGCCCTGCCCAACCACCTTCAGTTGGGGTCAAGTGTCGACAGGTTAGGTCGGGGGGTGAAGCCAAAAGACGATAATGGCGATGTGGATGTGGATGAAAGGCGAAGTTAACTCTGCTGCGTGCCTGTGCACACTAATTGATCTCAACGGTCGGATTAGCAGCGCAAGTAAATTGATAGCCTTAACGAAAAAGTTTGATGTCAAAGTGAGAGTAAACTCTCTGCCAGCAGTGCAGCGTATACACAAACACACCCACACCCACACACACACACACGCTAAGCATACACGGGCTGTAAGTCTACCGAAAGTTGTAACATAAACATTGTCAGCTTCGTTGTGGGTCCAGGATAGAGGTGGGCGTGGACATCGTTTTGAAGGCCCGAAATTCACCTTGCAAGAAAAGCACGAGCAAAACTCGGGCCCGACTTGACCCAACACAAATTTCCCACAACTCATTTGATATTTATGCTGAATTACACAGAAAATCAAAATATATTTTTTCGTACTTAAATAAAGTAAAAGAGTTGTCAGATGTACGGTAAATACGGATTTTCTTAAACATACCACAAAGTAGTTAATTGAAGTACACGTTTTTCAATACTGCAATTCTCAATTTTAGTATATTTTTATCCTAACTAAGACTTAAATTAAAACAACCACAATAATGCCAAAACTTGAACTAAGAAATTTCAGCAATTTCAGCAATTAAATCCTGAATTGAATTGAATTTTAAAATTATGAACAAATAAAATAGTATATTTTTTTTAAATTAACTTATTTACATTTACACATTTAATATTTAGTGACTTACATTTTCACACATTTAAAATTTAATCAATATAAGGCTTTAAAACTCATTAATAATTTTTGCAGATGCAAAAAATACTCTTTCACTGGGATATCAAGGATGCTGCGTGCTAAAGCTTGTAATAACTAAACATTATTGGTTTTTTTCCCCATGCCTGCTTGTGAAGATGCCAAATATTTCTGACCAAATCAAGATAGATGAAAAATTCAGAATTTCGCAAATTAAAATACTAAAAGTGCGAACGTTGTATGGCGAGTATCAAGTGAGTGTAAGTATAAGTAAAGGTCCATGGGCCACCTCTAGTCCAGGATAGGGCGCAGACATGGAGAGACAGACGCAGGCAAAGTGAGTTGGGGTGGAGGGGGGGGGAGGGGGGGGGGGCAGATGGCCAACAAGTTTGGCGCGTGGAGACAAGAATTTCCACTTTTGATTATCTATGGCTTCAGGTCAGCAATTACCAAACGAACCAAGGCGGCAGCAGTAACCGCAACACGCAGAACAAAACACAACAAAACAAAGCAAAGCAAAACACAACACAACAAAACAGAGCTAAACAAAATAAAACAACAAGTCAAACACTTGTGCAGCAGCAGCAGCAACTGAGACACAACGGAGACAGCAGCTGAGGCGGAGGCAAATCCGTCTGGGAATCAGACAAATGACTTAATTACTTTTCAAGTCAGTTAATTAGTGCGCGCAGCAACTGTATTGCAGTCTCTGTTAGCAGATAAAACTATACATAACCAACAACAACAACAACAACAACAACCGACTGAGAACAAGCCAGACAGACATGCCGACGGACACGCAGCCAGACAGATAGACAGACAGATAGGCAGTCGGACAGATGATCAGACGGACAAACAAGTGAACAGCCCAAGGGCCTCTGGCAAGTCCTGTTGGCCTCTCGAGCCAACGCGCTGAGCGACCGCAAAGTTTAACATAAATTACAAGCAAGTAAAACATGGCAATAAAAAATAGAACAGGCTCGTTTCAGTACAGAGAACTGACCGGCAATGGGCCAACTTTGACCCTTCAACTCATTATGCCCCTATGTTCCCTTGAATGGTTCAAGGTCCTTTGTGCTCAGGGCAAGGATTTAAGTTCAGGCCGTGTGCGGTGCTTGCTCGAGTTAACAGTTGTCAAAGAGATTTCATTCGAATGGATTAAAATCTATCATACTTTGGAGTTGGTTACTTTGGCAAAGTTACCTCTCGTTAACTAAATCTTGATTACTTTCTAATATGTTGAAGACATAAACAGCTTCTAAAATAAAAATTACTGGTTTTAAGTGTCCGCAATTTTGTTGCCAACGGTGTTAAATGATGTACATTACATAGATATAAGGAGAGCCTTAGTTAGTATTAATAAAAATTCGCTAGAACATAGTTTACCTTTTATTTGAAAATAACTGTCAGTCATGATGCACATTTGTTGCATTAATTACAATGAATTTTTCGTTACCTTCTCTTTTGACACATCAGTGGTTAAATATTGTATTTATAAATACAAATGTGTGAATGAACTTTTCAATAACGACAATGCAACTACAACTTGACAATAGTTAATTAAAAAGTCATTCGCATTCAAATTGAGTTTAACTGCGTTGAGCCCAAGTGATTTTCAAATAATTTACAAATTGTTCAAAATGATTTGCCAGCAAAATATTTTGTATGTGATTATTTAGCAAAAAAGGGAATGGAACAATGTCATAATTGCTGATAGAAGCATATTTAGCTGAACTCGCCAGAGATATTCAAATTGTCAATTCGAATAATTCACATTTACTGAGAATTTAATTGCTGCATTTAATTTGTATTTAAGCAGGTTGAATGCAGCCAAATTCAAACAATCTGCAGGCATTGTTAGCGTATTTGAGTACCTATTTAACTAAACATGTGTATGAATAAATGGACAAACGAATATTCGTAATAAACTGCGCCACGCCCTCCGCACAATGATGTACCCAGTGCCAAAATACATTTGCAGCGGGAATTTGGATTTTTTGACCACATTCAACATTCATCAAGCTGCCATAGAAACAATCTGTATTAAAAGTGCATTTTATTTAAAGGGTATTAACTCTTCGGTACCTTGTAGATAACTAAGTTTTCTAGATTTGTTTTGCGTCTTGTTTGTTTGCTGTGCGCTCGTACGCCCACTGGCGGAGCGATGGGCGTGGCATGCCATTGCATGCTTTATAATACAATTAAATTGTCGGCATGCGAAACGAACGAAACGAAACGTAACGAAACAAACGCTGGATTAATTGTGCGCAGTGCCAAATTACTCATACGTCCCGTTGCCGCTTGCCGCCTCCAGTCGTTGGCCAAAGCGATAGTTGGCTTCGCTGCGACTGCGACTGAGCTCACTGTAAAGGGTTAGCCGTGGCTTAATCATAAGAATGCTTTATGCATGCCGCTTGTGTCACACAGTTACGGGCCAGGTGGCGCAGCGGAAATGCGCCCTCGTAAATTATTCGAATAATGAAAATTACAATATTTACTCTTTAGCAGCCCGGGCGGGCAGAGCTATTCAGTTGCTGCTGCTCGCGGGATTTACATGTACAAAAGCTTCAGAAAACGCTTTCTTCACAATTTCAACGCATAAATATGTAAAAATATATAGCTACATTTTCAGTTGGGCCATACTTTATGGCACGTGCTGAAAATCGTAATTTAACCATGGCATGTATTAAAAACGACAAAAAAAAAAATAAAGGTAGCTCAACCTGCCCGCGAAAAGTTTTATTTTTATTTGGTTTTTTTTTGTTTTTTTTTTTTTTTTGCTATAAATTTGGGTTTTGTTTTTATAATGCATGCTACAGATATAAAAGTTTAAGCGTTGCTTTAGCCACTTTGACACTTTTTGCCTGCAATGTTAATGAGCCCCGCAAAGTATGGCATGTGGTATGCCCCAAAAAGTATGCTGCATAAATTTGTAAACGACAAAAAACTGTTCGCGTTGAACAGGTTCGAGCGGTCGGCGTTTTAGGGTCCGGGAACACTTGCACGACCAATGGGCAAGTGTGATTCCAAGCAGTACACACACACACACACACACACACACACACACACACACACACACACACACTAATATACGCATACAGCCAATATTTATAATAAATGCGTTTCATTATGTACGGCGCGTCTTTTGCGATTTAATTAAAGCGCAACTAGAGCGTGCCTTGCACGAAGTGAGGGTGCCAATTGGTTAAGGGGCAGGGACGCGGGGCAGCTGACAGATTGCCAATGTTGCGTAATGTTGTCTACGGATTTTTCATCGCACGAACATCATCGATGAATTGTCGCTGGCGCAGTTTCGTAGACAGCCATCGTGCACGTAATTTCCGTTTCCGTTTCAGCGAACGCCAGCCGGTGACATGCGACAGCCGTTTGCACATACTTCAATAACAACAACAATAGCACACACACAAACGCACACACACGCTCATTCACAGGTAGGGATTCTTCTACGGCTTTCACGCGTGTCGCTTTTCGGCCATGTTACTGTGCCATTGACTGCGAATCGAAGCGTGAAGGCCATAACAAGACTGATTATATTGAATCAAAGATTGTGAAAGATTCAATATTTAAAATAAAAATGTTGTGGCTGCCACACCTAAGAAACTTATTCTAGGCAACAGTGGAGATACCCTTAAAACGATCCATTTCAATCTACTTCAGTTTAATTTAAAATAAATGTGAAATAAATATGTATATATATAGATATATAATCAAGCATTCTCCTGCTTGTGTCTATGTAAATCATTGTCTCTTCATCATTCTCTATTTATGGGTAGAGAAATATACTCCATATTATGTACACACATGCATTAGTACAGTGTGCACATGTTCTGACGTGTTTTGTAAATGTTTGCGTGCGAGTTCAAATAAAAGGAAATAAATCACGCGTGACTGACTAAGCCATCGCTTGTGGGACTTTGGGAGTTGAACGCCAACGTGGAACGGGTAACCGTTACAACACAACATTTTTGAGTCGCAAAACCGGCGACTTTTGGGACTTCATTTAATCAAATTGAGGGGGTAATGTGTGTGTTTGATAAAAACACAATTGTTCAATTTGATTGAACATCAAAACGCAAATAAATAGGAAAAACAGAAAAAACAAGTTTTTTTTTTGTTAATTAATTTAAATAACATTTAATTAATGCATATCTAATTTTGAACGTACCTGGGTCAGGGTATCAAGAGATATATTTTTTTTTTGTATTCTATTGAATTTATAGCTTTGCATGCATAATGCTTACACATTGAGTGCAGATGGCATTAAATTCAGAACAAAAAATTCAAGTGCGCGAAACAATTCTTAAATATTTGTACATACATATGTATGCACGAATTTGTGAAGCTGCAGCCCGTTTGGATGTTGTGTTGTTGCATAATTTAAAAGAGAACAAGAATAGGACATGCGCCAGGATGTGGGTAAGGCAAGCGGTGAAGCCGCTAGCCAAATCTGTAACCAAAATCAAAACCAAAACCATTTCCTTGAATGCAAATGAATGTCTCTGGCTTCTGGCTCTAGCCCACCGGCAAAGCTATGCGTCTGAATGAGAGTATTCACAATTTGCAGGCTCACATGCATATGTACGCTTATTTCTGGTCCTTAGTCGTCCTGCTGCGTATTTCGATTACCGAACGGATATCGCCACATTCGACGATAAGCAAAATACGAATCCGACTTCCCGTCGTCTTTAGTTGGCAGTGTTCAGTGGTTTTCCAATTATTAGATATGTTATTGCATACCCTGAGAACATTGAACGCTTTTTTTGCCCCTTAAAAATAGTTACCTAGAAGGAGTAGAATTTTAAAAGCTACATGCTGAAGTTATTCAATAAAATTTTAATTATCTAGCAGGGCAATTTGGACCTTCCTTTGCGATTCTCATGCTCATGTTTTCACTGTTGTGTGTGTTATTAGAAAGTTATATTTGAAATGTAGTGAGCAAATAAGCTATATATATATATTTGTCTTGCTCTTTCTATCTTGAATTTTTTTCTCATACTTTTAGCTTTGGCGCGTGCTTAAACTTTCAGCAAACACTGTCAAGTGTTTTGTTAATACTCGTAATTGCAGTAAGTTATTCAGAAGGCTTTATATACATATGTATATACATATATATATATATATATATATTTTTTTTTTCTTTCTTGAAATGTAATTTCATTAAATCTTCACGCTAATCTGTAGCAGCCACAGCCAAATATGCAAATAAACAATTACAAAGGCAGCAACAACAGAAACAAATGAGCACAAAAGCAACAACAATAACAAGAAGGCATTCAAATTCAGACAATCAACAGTCAGTCGCAGGTGGCAAGCACCCAAAACCGCAGTCCCGACCATTGTCATAATTTTCTCAGGCTTAGCCCACGCACACACACACACGCATACTGTGGCAGACGGAATGAGCTGCCTTAAGATGTTAAGCCCGTTTGGCATTTCTTTAATTTGGATGGGGGAGGGGACGAGGCAGATGAGGAATGGCGACGAGAGGCATCTGCAGCATCATGGCGTGCAAACAAAAAACAACATTTAGAGCAACAACAAGTGTGCACACTCACAACATGCGTAATTACGTAATCGCACCGGCAACAACAACGACAACAGCAACAACAGCAACAACAACAACAACACTCATTGTTATGCCGTTGGCTTGAATGTCTCGGACTGGCGTGTTAAGCTCCACCTCAGGTCTCGGTGCGGGTGGGGGCCTGGGAGGTATTTCGGGCAGCGGGTTTTGGGCCCACACTACGCTCTATTAACGGTGACTCCCCGGCCGTGTAATTAAATTTGCTGCCAAGCCAAGAACTGTTTGTTGCGATTAAATGACAATTGTTGCTGTAGTTGTTGTTTTTGTTGTTGCAATAACGATTACGATAACATTTACGTTCACTAACTTCATGTTTGTATCTGCTTCTTCCTCTTCTAGACGATTGTCAACGTGCTAAATGCATATGTAGATAGTTTGGATTTAAACTGGAATTTTCAATTCCAATTTCGTTGAATATAAAACCTTAAAAAGTTTTTGTTTTAATTTAAATAACAAAATTTTTTAGCTGTCAATTAAATTATTATTACTTATTTTATGAACAATTTTTAATAAAAACAAACCTGAATTGTTGAAACTGAAAAATCGAAAATTTTGTTACTTGCAGCCCAATTTAAGCTATAAAGTTATTTAACTGGAATGAAAATTTAACAGGCGGTGAAAATCGATTATATAAGCAACGTATATGTGTATATAATTAACGATAGGCATTATTAGAAGCTACTCAATTTTTGGTACATTTCTTACACAAAAAAAAAAAAAACGTTGCTGACAGGGCGTATGAGCAACAACTTTGTGCTTGTGTTTTCTTGAGGCAGCATAAGAGACGTCTCGTTCAGATGCTGCTGCTGGTGCTGTTTTTGTTGCTGCTGCTGCTGCTGATGATGCTGCGGCATTCTTTGAAACGCTTGAGCGGTTATTCTAATTAGCGAGCCAGAACCAGGTAGCGGCGGTATGGCAGCATTCTGGCCAACATAATTGGCCATTCTCGGTGTCATTGTCATTATCATGACCGGCATTATTGGCGCTGCCAGCCTTTGTTCGGTCTGTTCCATTTTGCTGCTCCAGCAGACGCCACCTGATGGTGCACAATCTCATGCATATTTCATCAACTCTCATGGTGACAACAACAATGGCACTGACAGCCGGAGCAGCAGGATACGGCCACAATACCGATGGCAATAACAATTACAATGCCCACAACAATGGCAGCGTTAAACATCAAATAAAACGAAGAGGTATTTAAAAATTAAATTAAAGTTAACAGCTCAACAAATAATGAAATGAGCAAAATTTGTTGTAAATAAAAAATAAATATATATACCATTTAAAAAGGGTTCTAGCCGAGCGTGCTCCGCCTACTAATGCCCTGCATCTGCTGGTTTATCTAGATTTATATATCGATGGGTATCTTAAGCAAGTTCAAGAAGTCTTTTTCTATACAAATCACGCATCACATCAAAATCAAAGTTATAATTCCCTACTAGTAAATATATTTCTATAACTTTGCCATGCCCATCGGATATATATTTTGATGGGCACAGGGTATAAAAACGGTGGTGACAATTCAATTAAAATATTTTTGCATACAATTTCACGGCCTGCCAAAAGCCACTCGAGCAGTCACAAATTGAAAAAAACCAACGCAATGTTTGTGTACATTTTATGTGTGCGTGTGTGTGGCAACCACAGGCATACGTGTGTATGTGTGTGTGCGTGTGTGTGTGATGGCATGGTTAAGTGACAATTCAATATAAATATCTTTGTATGTGTGAGTCCGCATTTACGCACATCTGTGTATAGTTATTGAAAGGGACTGGGCCTTCGACTACTCCTTTGTAATACCCTGTAATTGTGAAAAAAAAAGAAAACGGGTGGCACATAGAAATCATTAATAATTCAAATCAATCAATTTAATCAATAACTATAAAGTACATTTGAAATAATGTGAAAATAACTTAATATCATTCAAACTCATTCAAACTTTGATTTTCGTAGGTAAAAGTTTCAAATTATATTATTATATGTAAAAATGATCAAGCAAATTGTGAAACTAAATTAAATTTATAAATTTTAAATAATTTAATTAATTTAGCTATTTTAACTATATTCTACTTATTATTATTTGGCTTTCAAGATTTATTTAGTTTATAGCAATAATTGTCCCCAACTCGTAAAGGGTTACAATCTGCAATATTTTCAACTTTTTTTTCTTGTGTAAACTATTTCAAAAGGCATAACTGAATAGTTGTTAAAATCTGATAGTTTTTATGTTCATTTATGGGAAATGCAGAAAGTATCGCAATATATAAGGGCTTAAATTATTTAAATGGCTAAGTGCCCCATCGTTTGTGGGCTAAAACGCGTTTGCAAATTTTAAAAGAACTTCTGTTGTTGCCACTCTTAACATGGTAAAGCATTGGCCCAAAAGCCCGCCAACCGTTATCCCTTTTTTGTATGTAAGTGTGTGTGTGTGTGTGTGTGTGTGTGTGTATGGACAGAAGCAAGTCCGTGGATACAATTTTTGTTGTATAAATAATAGCAATAAAATGTACGTGGGTATTTTTGCAAAAAACTCTCACAAATTGTCCACACCAGACGTGAGTTCTGTCTGTTTTTCTTTTTTTGATCAGATTCAGATTGAGGGGCTTTACTGTCCATTTCTCAGTTCTCCCATTGTCAGCTGGAAATGATTGTGCAACAACCGCAGCAACAACAACTTTATCTACAATAACAATTTGCGGTTTCTGACAGTTCGTCAGACAATGTTGACAAACCGTTCGCTTCGTGTGTTTGGTTATTGTCACTGTCGTTGTCGCTGTCGTGGTTGTTATTGTTGTTGTTGTTGTTATTGTTCCCAATGTTGCTCTTGTTTGCTGCTGCTGTTTGCCTCGGTTGCTTTTCAGCCTGTTCGTAACATATTCAAACTTGTGGTTTGCTATTCTAACCACTGTTGCACAACAGCACAAATACCAGACACCAGGTGGAACTATAACAATGTTATGTTGTGTCGCCCAACATTTCATTGTTAATAGTTCATAATTATCAAATATAATTGGCTAACCAGCAACAAAATTCATGCAAAAATATATCTTGTAGTTAGTTTCAATTTTTTTTGGTTTTATTTGCTTATTATATTTATGAAGTGGGTATAAATATTTTGCTATATTAATAATATTTTAATCTTTGGAAAAGTCGAACATTTCTGATTTTAATTTTTTTTTTAGCACAAATACATTTATATATAAAGGTATAAGTATAGTTAGACTTGAATTTTAAACTTAAACTTTCAGTTGTGTATTTAAATTTTCATCTCCTCTTAAATGAAAAAGTGGCATAAAATTAACATTTTTGTTCGTTTTCATCTCTAATGATGCAATGTTATAGATAACCTGAGGTATTTTTAGCTTAGCTTAGCCTGTTTTTTTTTTTTTGTTTAGTTGCTTTATTATTTATTTTGTGGTTTTTAAGATCGAAGTGGTTTTTGGGATATGAAAAGAATCATTTTTTCTTTTTTTTACTGAAGTCTTTTTTTTGGATTTTGAGCTCGTTAATTAAATAAGTAATTTACAAATAGAAGTTGTGCCAAGCAATGTCGGAAAAAACAACGAAACTTGCAGAGGAGCGAACCCAACGCCAAAGTTTCCTTTGATAGCATGACGCGAGAATTTTCCCACCTCCCCACCCCCAACCCGTGCTGAATACACTCATCTGGCGTTCGTTTACATTATATATGCACGGGTGTGCGTGTGTGTGTGTGTGTGTGTGTGTGTGTGTGACAAAACTCAGTTGGCAGCGTGTAAGCCCTTTGTAATGCGCATTCACTGCTATTCACACCTAATGCGGCTAAATTCTTATTTTTAATACTCTGTTAAATGGACACACAGAAGATCGTTTCGTGCAAATAAAACAGGCATTTAGTATATAGTATATATCTTCTCATATTGCAATTTTTTCATAGAAAAAATCAATAAATATAGATTTTTAAATTTCAGCTTGTGGCGTATTTGTTTATGCTATAGGGTATCTTTGGGCCAGCCATGTCCGCCTGTTACCTGTTTGGTTTGCTTTGCATTAGCCTCTTTCGCCCTCTTCATGCAACTAGTTGCATTGCATTGGCTTTGGTTGCGGACTTAATTTGTGCAACGCGCATTTCACGCCTTCCTGTTGTATATTTTTCACATCTACATCAAGTAGTTGTGTGTGTGTATGTGCGTGTGTGTGCGTGTTTGCGGTATGCAACACAACATTGTCGCGAGTTCATTTTGAACATGGCCCAACTCATATTCGTGCCTCATTTGAGAGGTGGCCTAAATAATAAACAAGACGAGCGTTCGCCGCATTGTGTATTTGATTATTTTGGCTGTGGCCGCTGTCATTGTTGTTTCAATAGCCCTAGGCCATGTTCTGTGGCCACGCCCCCCTCACACATACACACACCTATTCAGACCTCGCTTCTGCTCCTCACCTAATGGAGGGCATCTGCATTAGTTAATCATGGCCTGAACAATTCGTTTATGAACTTTTGATTGCACTTTGTTTTATTGCATAAATCGCATTTCAAATTTGTCGCCAACTCTATTTGAAAATAATCGAATTGCATCAAAAGCGTTTCGTTGAAAGCATCAAATTTAACACTGTTATTTCTATATGCTGGACATGCCAATCAGTTGCAGCTGGACGGACAGACTGACAGAGAGACAGAGAGACAGAGAGAGAGAGAGAGAGAGAGAGAGAGAGAGTGCGGTCCGACATGCCTTATATGGAAATATGCATGTTATTTGAATCGAAAATTTGATTTGAATTTTGCCTCTCGTTTAACTTTGAATACAATTTAACTCTTTCATTGGGATTTTGTGTCCAATGCAAGATTCGTTCGAAAAGTAATTACACTGAAAACGTAAACTTTAAATACAGTAAATTAACAACGTACAGATTGTCAAGTTTGATTTAAATTTGAAAATCCTAGAGCGCTATTGAAGCTAATAATTTTTTAAGTTTATTTTGGAAATATTTAACAGACTTTGCATAGAAATAAATATGAAAAAAATCCTAACTAATATTGCATCATTAATTGTAAATTGAAACTCGGAATACTCGTGGCTTAAAGTTTTCTTTGGTTTGAAAAGCATATAGTTATATATAGTATATAAAATATATATGTAGTTAGTTTCTATAGAAAGTACTGAAGCCAGCCTCGATAATAGATTTATTCTCAGCGAAGTCCAAAGCTGAGTTTTGCGTTTTAAGCATTTGTTGAGTTCGTAAACAATCGAATTGCAAATGGGAATATTATATTTTGTCGTATTTTGGAACAGTTCGTGCGATATTCAAATGTGCAACCAACTGTGGCAATTGCAGTCCAGCAGTTGCACACAGTGGGAAATATGGGTGGCTTTGATAGTTTCGGTCTTGGGGCTGCCACATTTCAAGCCCGATTCTATTAATTAACAATCCTTGTGTTGGCAATGGCAACAAACAGCGACCTGAAACGTCTAGAAAACACCCTGTATGCATTTTAAAAGTAAGTATATTAAATATCTCAAGAAATACAAATTTTAATCTAACAATTTTTTTGGGTTTGAATTTTTTTTATCTTTATCTGTCAGAAGTTTCCAATTTAATGATAATTTAAAATAATTGATTACCCTTTTTTGGAAATTTTTGTTATATATTTAAAATTGTATTATACCCAAACGGCCCTATTTGTGAGATACAGGATCTAATTGTTTGATTCTAAGAGTTTGGACTGGTCTGATTAATAGAGTACAAGGGAATGACAGAGTCCTTTGTCACAGGTCCAATTGAATTCCCAACTGTGTTGCACAAATATGTGTGTGTGAGTGTGTGTGTGCATCAGTGACATGAGTTCAATGCGAATTGCCAAAGTATCTTGTGGATAATTTAATAATGAGAGAATTTCGAGAATATTTAGCACACTGTCCTTGATGGAATGTGTCATATAGGTATGCGTATGTGAGTGTGTGTGTGTGTGTGTGTGTGTGTGTGGGTGTGTGTGTGTGTGTAGAAGCAAGTTGCTTCTTAGCTATTTAATAAATGTGCTACTGAATATGCATATTGTCATTGTTATTGTTGTTTTGTTGGGTTTGTTTGGCCTTTGATTGTCACTTACCACACTCAAAGGCATTGTGCACACACATTAGATTAACAAAAAAGGGGAAAGAAATACCTTAGTCGAGAAAGAGATAGATACAACAACAGTTGACAAGGACAGAATCCTTATTGAACCTAGCAACAGCTGCTGCGTCTGCTGCTGATGCTGTTGCTGCTGCTGCTGCTGTTGAATGTGACAACCTTTGACCGACTCACATTGTTGTTGATCCTGTTGTTGCTGTTGTCAAAAATACAATCGCTGCTGCTGCTGCTGCCTTTGGGCCAAACTAAAAAGGCAAAAACCATTCACATTTTGCTTTGCGTCTTTCCTCTTCTTCTGTTGCACAATGCGGCTTTGGTTTCGTCAGCTTCTTCAGCTGCTCTTTAGGAGCTCCGTTGCTGGGCTTTTGGCCTGGCTAAGCTATCCTGGCAACAGACCGGCCCGGAAAGGCATCATGCAAACGCTGCGTGTTGGCACAGAAATTGCAATGCAACCAAAGTTCAATTGCTATAATGCGTTTTATTTACACTGTTCACAATGTGAACGAAATGGAGCGTATTCGTTTTATCTGAATTTGCAAAACTAAGCAACAAATTGCCGCTTTTATTTTATTTAATTCACAATAATTTAATAAATATACAAAACTAATTTTTCTTAAAATTACAATTTGTTTATATAAAAATTAAACACTTGCTAAAGAGGTCGAATAACGGTACAGTGTTTCAGTTTAATTACTTTTTAAAATTAAAAAAAAAAACAAAACAAAACAAATTTTCGATGGTTCGGTTGTGAACCTGGTTCGGGTTCAAATAGGTTCGGATCAAATATTGTTTTAAGAAGACATATATTCCATAGACAAGGACTATAAGGATCTATACTTATATCGTTGTCATTAAAGTGCTGAAAATCTGACTGTGTTTTCTAATCAAAGTTTAAAGCCACAAATCTCAGTGTCAAGAAAGACGCCTATTAATAATCATTAGTTAATTCCGACATTTATATATATATATATATACATATATATTTTTGCAGTTCTAACATTCCTTGATTAAAGTTACGTTTTGCAGTCTTTACATTTGGTTTGCTGAGTTTTTTTTTTTTGCTTCACTGTAGATGGTGTACAGAGTATTGCACAGTGGGGAAATTTCGATTGTAACATTTGAGGTCTTTTTAGCTTATGTTCTTACTCTGTCATTTACATTTTGCAAAACCTCGTTTATTGTCATATTGATTTCAAGATGAAATTATCGCAACATTTTAACAGAAAGAAACAATAAAATAAATAATAAATAAAATCTGTCTCTATGTCTGTCTCGGATGAGCTTAATATTTAGCATTAAGACTCTCAAGAAGATTTATTTTTTTTTTAACATTTCCAATTTGTTGTTCCCAAAATCGTTAAATATCGAAAAAAAGAAAAAGCATAGAATTTTTTTACTTGTATGTAAATTTTGTTTTATGGGCCATTTGTTTTAGATTTATGTATGTCATGTTTATGCCCTGAACATGTTCAAACAAACATCAACTAACGGACAGTAAACAGCAAAGCTATTTAATAATTAATTTGTAATTTTTTCTTGATTGTGGAAACTGAGTAAACAGACGCTGGCAGAAGGCCGCAGGCTGCGGCATTTGCGTATGTGTAATTTTGTTGTTGTTAAGTATTTGTGTAAGGAAGTAAATATGATTGCATTTTGGGCCAATTCGGAGCTCGTTGTAGGGTATAAAGATAAGTATGTTAAAAAGAATTCCGGCAAATAATACTTGGATGGGCTTAAAGGCACCTCAGTTGGCATTTCTTTGAGATGCAGCGATCTTTGGTCCTTTTGATATATCTGACAACGGCAGTTACAGACATCGTGCGCGTTCCCAGCGCAACAACTTCCTTGGCTGTAAGACAGCGGAAGTCCTACGCAATCCGAACGGAAATGAGCCAAAAGGCTGCCCAACATGAGTCCAAAAGGCATTGAAAGCACTCAAGTTGATTTCACTCGCGCTCTCAATTGCACCCTGCCTTTTTAGGCGCTCAAACTCTCTAGCGCCGTAGAACAAGAATATGGGGAAATTCTTCTTTTGAGCGCCAACGAAACTCTGAGCCAAAAATATCACAGTGTAAAATAGCTCAAAAGGCATCGCGTGCAGCGCTCGGTTAAGCATTCGGGCGACGCTCGTGCTTCGGCTCTGCGATGCTGCGCTCGTGGCCAGCCAGGCGACGGCTCTGGGCTCTGGGCTATGTCCACTGAGTCATTGTGTCAACGCAGGCAGCCGATGCGGACGGCACAAGCGGTAAATTTCACTCCAACGTGGAGCAGGCACGGCCACTACTTTAGTCAGCGTCGAGCTTGCCACGTGCACGGACACGAACAAATGCGCAGCGCACGGCGCGTCAAATTTGTCTCTCTCTTTTGGTGTGTGCGTTTTTTGTCGTGTTGAAAACGTCGCGTGTGCGAGGCGAAAGCAACAAAAGTGCGAGCAAATAAATAACAGCAAAAAGAACAACAATTAAATTTTATAATTTACATATTTTGCGCTTGATTCTGTGTTTTCTCTTTTTTTTTCTTGTTTGTTTGTGTGTTGTGTGACATCAATTGAGAAAAATGCAAGTGTGTGTCATCGAAGAAGACGGGCCAATGCCGTTAGCCGGCAACTGAGTGCAGCGGGGATTGCGCGCCAAAATAATGCAATTCGAATATCAAGTAGCGCACATGTTGGCCACATCAATAACAACAGCAAAAACAGCAACTAGCCACAGCAATAACAACAACAACAACATGTAGAGCAACTGCAAGGCAACTACATTTTGCAATTGGCCAAAAAAAAAAAAAAAAAAAAGAAAAAAAAAAAAACAGCAAAGACAAAAGTGATTTGAACACAGTGTTCTACAGTCAAGCCCCGCTAAAAAGAGAATACACTACAAGTGCATGTCAAATAAATTACGCTCATTTAGGTAAATTTTATTAAAAATTAAATTATTTATTTATCTAATATAACTCTCTATAAATACACTTGGATAAATTAAATTTTTTGCAAGGATTGAATTGCGAAAATTGTTCTATATTTTTAAACGAATTAGAAATCCCTTTTGGTTCCATAAAACTTTACTGAAAAATATAGCTCAAAAGCGTTTTTTTTAATAAAATAAATTAACTTTATTGTCACATAATATTATGACTTTTACAAGCCAATTTAATTAAAATTCTATTTTCAAATATATTAAAATATACAACGAATTTTGAATAAAAAAATAAGACATATACAAGTCATACTTTATTCCATATACCTTATAGGAATTATACTTTATTTAAAATATAGTGTGTTTAATAGTTTCATTCAAAAGGTCTTGAAATTGTATTTAATTATATTTATATAACAATTTAAAAATTAAAAGCGAAAAATGTAAAGTTTTCCCATAAAAAATTAAATTTGTTTTTAAATATTAAAAAAAAAACCAAAAATTGAATTCATTTAAAATTTAGATTTTAAGTGCTTTTGCCAATAATTTTGCTATGCGATCTTGTGGATAACTTTTGAATTTAATAGAATAGGGAAATATGCTGAACTCTTGCCATATATATATGTCTATGTGAAGAGGGTGTTTAATCCTTGTCATTACGAGGAAAGACCCATTCAATAATAAATTATATATTTGGATAAAGTTTTTGACAGCTTTAGCGACTGCCATACCATAAGCAAATTTTACCTTACAACATAAGCAAGCTTTACTGTATATTCACGCACGCACACATGCAGAAATACATGCATGCTCATAAATATATGTATAACTTGAGGCACTTAGCGAATTGGCAGACATATTTTTAGCCATAGCCCAAAAGTAAAAAGCAAACGCAGCCAATAGAAGGTAACGGCGACGACGACCACAAGAAAAACAGCAAAAGCAACAACAACAACAACAGCACGAAAAAAAACAGCTGAGCAGAGAAGACAGACAAAATGAAGAAGAAGAAGAATAAGAAGAGGCAGAAACGTCAGGCGCTGTCGCCCACTGAGCATACAAATTCATTAATAAAAACAACAACAGCAAAAATTAAACAGATGCCATCAACTTCTGGTGCTGCTCCCCCTTTCTGCTCCCTCTGCTCCCCCTTGCTGCCTAACTTAACTACACACGTTCTTCTTCCTCCTTCTGCTTTTCCTGTTGACTTCTCAGCGCAGCACACACACAAACGCAGCGCAGCTGCTCTCGCACAAATTATTATACATTTACAAACATACGTGTTTGTGTGTGTGTGTGTTATTGTTATTATTTGTGCGCTTGTTGTTGCTGTTGCCTTTAATGCCAATAACAACAAGCAACAGAACAAATAACAACAACAGATTGATAACGGCAACTTTGACGAAGGTTTCTCAATAGCCTGCCTGCGCCTTTGCCCACTCAACCACTCTTTCGCTCTCCCACTCTGCAAATCGTTCACTCACTCACACACGCTCTCTTCCCCATATATTTGCTGGCATTGTCTGCCGCATTTTCTTTTCGCCCAACGTTTGCATTATGAACGTGTATGAACAATTTTGCGTGTTGTTTGTCTCGTCTGCTGAATGTAGCTCAAGGCTGACAGACACGCACTGCGCTCCGCCGTTGTGTCGTCGACGTCGTCGTCGTCGTCTCGTGTAGTTTTCTCTGCACCCTACACCCTATAATCGATTACATTGGGTATGAGCAACTGGCATAGTTTTCGCTGCACCCTACACCCTATAATCGATTACATTGGGTATGAGCAACTGGCATATCTACCAACACAAAAAATATCCCAATATAATTGCTCAGCGATCGCTAATTAAATTGAGTGAAATTTCAAATATTCCCAACTAGTTTTCAAATAAAAACTGTGCCCATTTTATTGCCCACAGGCATTTTGATGGTTTCTTGGGGCTTCAAATGTGCTAAAAATAGCTTGGAATAAGCTAAAAACTGATTAGTTTCGATTCAAAACGAAAAGCTAAAAATGATTAAGATTAAAAATTAAACTGAGGGATATTTGGATTATATTGATAGTATTGAATGAAAGTACAGTATTTTGAAAAATTTGATTTTTGGTATTGGATGCTGGACAGTTTTAAAGCCTGTTCTGACCACTGGAACTTTTCACGCTTCAGAAAATTGCTTGGCGATTATGTTGGTAATTTTATTGCATCCGAAGCCCAACGCAACACAACTTGGCCCGAAAATTGGCCAGCGGTTGAAACATTTTCAGCAATTTATGTAAATTCTTGACCTACATTGCCAGAATGTATGCATATAGTTGTAAAAAAAAACCAAAAAATTAGTACAACTGGGAAAACATGCAGATACTTTTAATACAATGCAAATGTTTGAACTACAAACAACATAAAGAAAATCCAGTTTGCAACAAGTTTTCTAAGCACACAAAGGAAGAAAGAAGCAAATTGACGAGAACAAAGAGAAACTATTTTTAGTTTCCACACGAATTCCCGATATAATGCGTCGGAAAATTTACTCAAGTGACACTTGAAAATTGAACGCTGAACATAAATATTTAACAATTGATTTGAATTGACGATTAACCATTTTAATAATATTATTAATAAGAGTCAACTTCTTAGACGCTAAAATCTATTTTATCAGATTAAAGGCGATTATATTTCAGAATTTTATTTTAATTGCAAATTTTTTGAATGGGTCTTAAGTTATATTTGATTCAATTTTAAACTTCGTCCTCAACATTTTTATTGATTCACCCGACTATTAATTAAATCGAATAGTTTACCTCTAGCTGCATTTTTTTTCTTCTAAGGTAACAGGAGACCTTAAAAAATATACACTTAATTAAAGTGAAAACTAAAAAGAGCTGGCAAGTCTGGTTCGCAGCTCCTCTTTTTGGCATGGAGTGCATCTTCTTCTTCTTATTACAATCTCTCCACTTGTACATTTCTAGAGCGCATCTTTGGTTAGTTGTGCCCCAATTTTGCAATTGCCACAGATATGAAAAACCACTGCAAAGTGGAAAAGATAAAAATACGCACATATATTTCCTATCTACTGGATATATGTATATATGTATATGTATATAGCCTGTATAGTCTGAACATATATGTAAAAAACAAAAAAAAAAACTGTATAAAGACATATACATATGTATACATATTAGTTTGTGTGTAAGGCAGCAATTTAATTTTATTATTATGCAAAAGAAAAATAATATGAAAAGAACCCAACGAAAAAGCCAGAAGACGAACAAAAAAGAGACAACAACAGCAAAAACAAAATTGCTGGCTAAAAAGTGAAAGCTTTTTGGCCAGTCGCGGCTCTCGTCTCGGCCCGCTGGCAATCCCTCGGCTACTCAGTTCATCTCGAGTGCTCTCATCTTTTGATTCGTTGATTATTTTTTTACATTTTACTTATGGAAATTTCATTTTGGTTTCCCATTTTCATGCACAGAAGCAAAAACTTATTTTTTACCGGCGTTAATTTTTTTTTTTTAAGTTTTTTTGCGTTTTGTGTTTTTGTAATAAAAGCGTTTACAAGCCAGCCGCCAGCAGCTCGAACGATAATCACCAAAAATGCAAACACAGAGTCGGGGATGGGTGGATGGGCGTTTGGTGGCATAAAGAGTGGCATTTCTTTGTGAAACACAACTATCCGACTCCATTTCCATTTCCACTTTTTATATTCCCTTTCTCATTTCGATTTTCAGTGCAATTTTCATTCTCATTCAGCTTGCAATTTGTTAAGTCGTCTGGCAAATTTATGACATTTATTGAAATCCTTTCTGTGTCCGCAATTTAAGTTGCACCACTT
This sequence comes from Drosophila micromelanica, assembly GCA_004143825.1. Classification (NCBI taxonomy): domain Eukaryota; kingdom Metazoa; phylum Arthropoda; class Insecta; order Diptera; family Drosophilidae; genus Drosophila; species Drosophila micromelanica. Next base: position 3,971 of record SCDY01000698.1, on the reverse strand, counting down.
CACTGTGCACAATCCTCTTACCCCGATCCGCCCCGCACCCGCCCCCCTTCACGCTACTTCCAGCCAGAGCTTATTGAGGTATATTGTTGAAGCTGCAATTAGTTTTGCATGCCATGGAAATTCCTGTGCAATTTGCGCAATGCCTCAAAAGCTCTCGACCGCTAAAAATAAAAAAAGAAAAACAAAAAAAACTGCAAGTAAAAGAACCTGTTGCAGACCCAAAACTCAATCACTGTTAGCCGTACTTAATGGCCGAAAACGGGTAAAAAAAAAGCTGCAATTAAATTGTGGTTGAGTTTATAATAAGATGTGAAAAACCACTAATGAAACATATTTTAATAATTATAAACTAACAATTTTTATTGCATTTCAATATAATTTAATCATAATAAATACTATATACGACGATCTCATTTAAATTATGGGGTACGAAATTCTCCAATTTTCATTGATTGGTTGTTCTGGGGTTCCCACTTTCCATCCAAGGGAAAGTTTCACCCAATGACAGCCATGAAATAATTACGTTAATTTTGAATCGTCTAAAATTAATATTTAGAAATGAATTGATTGATATTCAAGCAGCTTATAAAATAAAGATTTGTAAACATGATATTTTATATGTCGAAATTAATGATTGCCAGTTTTATTTATGTTTTTTATTTACTTAAGGAAGGTGTAAACATTTTATTTTTTATAGATTTATAAATAATAATTAATAAATACATCATAATCGGCCCATAAATTTTGGGCAACTGCGAAACTTTGCACATGGCTAACGTAGATATGTATTTAGTATTTTCACATACAGACATACATACAGATTGCCTCAGCTTAAAATTTTTATTAACATGGCAACTGCACTTTTCATAGCACATATGCATATATAAAGGGCAAATAAGAGCAATCAATATGTTGAGTGGTGGGGGGAGGGGGTGTTTCGGCAGGATTGCGCTGGCAGCTGGAGATACGTGAATCCATGCATATATTTTATACCCAATTTATCATATCCATTCGCAATAAAGATTCCATTTGTATTGGGCAGATGCCCAAACAGGCTGTTGCTCTGCGGCATTTCGTGCTTTTTTTTTCCATCTTTTATTTTTTTTGTTGGTTGTACGTATATTTTAAAAGCAAATGCGTTAAGCGGGTAAAATGCGCTGTTAACTCAATTACGTATAGATGAGAGTATGGCTGATAACGAAAGCCCTTTTCTTGTTTCGTGTTCCTCTGGTTCTATTCTATGGGCTTGATCTGAAAGTTCATGAATTCCAAAGTGCTTTTTACATGCCATAATTAAATTTGCCTGCAATTTATATACATATAGAGAATTGTCGCCTAAGCAAAGCCAAAAACAGAAAAATAAAAACAGGCTTTACCTAAAACAACGTATTAGATTTAAGTATTTAAGTTTTTTCTTGAAAAAATAAACAACAGCCAACCCTCTTTTGTAGGCCTACAGCTGTCTGTCCAATAATACTTACACATTTATACCTATTATTTATTAAATGGTTGTTTTGAAATCAATTTAAAGAACAACATTAGTTGGTCGGATATTTGTTTGATCTGTGCAGCAAACAAATTTAAATAATTCAGTTGCTGTTTGCGGTGTTCAGAAAATTACGCATACAACATGTTGTCACATTCCATGAGTTGGCTGCAGGCAAATCAGCAGCTAAATTAGCCAAATAAAAACACAAATCAATTACAATATATATGTTACAGTGTGTGTTCAACATACATACATATATATAAATATATATGTAAATGATTAAAGTTGGCGTTGTCGCATTCGCTCTGCTCGCTGCCGACGTCAGCGTCCGCGTCAGCGTTCGCGCCCGCGTTTGCAGCAACCTTCGTCTGCTGTGCGGCAGCAAACTAAAAGTATTTGGATCAAGTGCCAAATGAAATATTGACTAGGCAACGCCAGTCGCCACGAGAGACGCCGCGACGCGACGCAACGCGACGCGGCTCTCAAACTTTCATATGGCATATGGCGCGCGCGTCTGCAACACGAGTGTTGCGTGTTGTGTGTGCGCCTCCAAGTTCTCTCTACTATCATATTGTTGCTCTAAAATAATAATACTAATAATAATAATAATAATAATAATAATAATAATAATAATAATAATAATAATAATAACAAGGCAAATATATCTGCCTCTTCCTCAATCTTCTGTCTCGCATCTCTTTGCCGCGTGAGAGTCTTCATTTTGTTGTTGTATTTGTTGTTGTTGGCAGCGACAGCAACACAAACAAAAAAAGTGAAAAAAACCACAAGATGTATTATTTCACTAGTGCGAAAATTAAATACACTTGCCTATTTATGTGAAAATATGTAATTATATTTTGATTATAAATAATATTGAATATAAAATTTTTATCAGTGGATCTAACCTGAGAAACAGAAACAGAAAATTAGAATATCCTATGCTAGGGTATACTGTATACTGTATGCCATGGCCTGGCCCCCTTGGCCACTAGGCATGTCCCTGTGTTTTTACTCTTTCTCACATGCGCTGTGGTGGCCTCGGCATCTGCTTTTTTCTTTCTAATAATAAATTGCCAAAGAATTTATATGTACTTGTATGTTTGGCAACAACAACAACAACAACAACAACAGCAATTTGTACAAACTTGTTGTTGCTTCTGTTTTTATATGATTTTTATTTATTACGCTTTTCCTGCTCTGTGCTTAGTTTCGTTTCATTTTCTTTGTATCTCGCAACTTTTGAAGGTGTAAAACAAATTTCTTTTACTTTTACTTTCACTTTTCCCTCGCCCTTTATCCCAGCACCCGATCCGCCCCCACCCATTACGGCGACGGTCTATTCTTGGCGGCCGCTCTGTTTGGGCGCTCTTGAAAACCACTTAAGAGCCCACAGCCTTTCAATTTCAATGATGACACAAAACTTGTCCAACGTTCGCTGACTACTCAGCATCAGCTTTAACATAGTCAAAATGCGATTGCGATTTCCTTAGCAAACACACACACATACACGAACTGCTGTATTTTCAAGGTTAGGCGCAGTGCCTCCTAATAAACGCACTTCTGGCAGTGAGCTGTAAATGATTTTGCTGCAATAGATGTCAAACAGCATGTCCGATTTTTGCTACAAATGGCATCTCGTATCCATGCTCTGAAGTTTCAAACTCCCGTAGTTTTGTCAAAACTGAACCGATTTTCATGTTTAATGGTATTTTCTTTATGGGTTGACCTTTGTATTAATTATGCATTCAAAATGTATGCATACTTGAAGATAAAACTTTTTTAATATTTTGGCACAAAAATCATGTACTCCCTTGTGTATTTTCAATTAAATTGTTTTTTCTAAATTTAGAAATGAGAATTTGTATTTTTAATCAATTGCTATTGTTAAAATTAGCATAAAAAAAAACATTTAAAGTGATTCTGAGGGGTCAACTGTTTGATAAAAAATCATGCCAAAATTGACAAAAATTTTGACATGTTAAGTTCACGGATCGATACTCCGAAATTTCAAACTCTTATAGTTTTGTCAAAACTGGACCGATTTTCATGTTTGATGTCATTTTCTTTATGTTTTGACATCTAGATTAATTCTGCATTCAAAATATATGCATATTTGAAGATACAATTTTTTTTAGATTTTTTGGTACAAAAATCATGTACTCCCCCCTTGTGTATTTTCAAAAAAAAATTTTTTCAAAATTTAGAAATGAGAATTTGTATTTTTTATTATTTGCTTTTGTCAAAATTAGCATAAAAAGCAACATTTAAAGTGATTCTGAGGGGTCAACTTTTTGGTCAAAAATCATGTCAAAATTGACAAAAATTTTGACATGTTAAGCTCACGGATCGATACTCCGAAATTTCAAACTCCTATAGTTTTATGAAAACTGGACCGATTTTCATGTTTGATGGCATTTTCTTTATGTTTTGACCTCTAGATTATTTCTGCATTCAAAATATGTGCATATCTGAAGATAAAATT